>MDKJ01249857.1:0-27209 GCA_005239525.1 Nicotiana knightiana
AAATAATTAAGAACAAGATTGAATAAATAAACCAATATGATAAAATAATAAGAACAATTCAAGTTTTAAACTACAACATTCATGTAGCATCTAAAACTCTAGAACTAATAAATTATGAAATTAAAAGAAGAGAAGAGAAAAAAAAAACTAGGTAGAAACCTCCTCTAAGTGGTGTGTGTTCCTCCATATAAATTCTCCTTCAAAGTATGTTAGGTCTCTTTCAAATTAAATTTAGGACCCTTTTTATACGAGTTGAGATCGTGTAGGACCAAAATAAACTTGTCTCGAACAAAGTAGAAAAACCTCACACCTAGCGTCCAGGCCAACGCCTAGCGCTGGACCAGGCGCTGAAAACTGTGGCGTCTTTTTAAATTCAATTCCTTTTTCAATTTTTGCCTAGCTTTGTTTCTCTTGATTTCTTTGTCTTCCATTTGGGGGACAAAGAACAAAAGGTGTCCCCCTAATCTTCTTCTTTTATATTTTCTCTTCTTTTTTTTTTTTGCGTTTTATTCAATTTAGCTCCAAATCTTTTGATTTTTGCACCATTTTATTCTTACATTGTTAAAATATAATATTAAGTACAAAGTACTATAATTATACTTAAAAAATGATTAAAAAGTACTAAACATGAGGTAACAATAAAAAAAATATATGTATTTTGACCGAACATCCGTAGACCAGAGAAATTCACTGTACAATAAACCTTTTCGACATGAATCCGTGTAGGTTATTGTTACATTAATTATTTGAACATGATTTTCCATTCAACAACGACTAATGCATGCAATATCTAAATGAGAGCCAGCCCATTTCTTTCACCTTTAAATGTTGGATCTATGGCAACAGTAAATGAGATAATGTTTCGTCTCTGTTCCCATGTGTTTGTGAAATGGAAAATTTTTGTATATCAATTCTGGCAAGCTTTTACACGTTATATTGATATTAAATGATGTTCTCATAAAACCCTTTGGTCTACCTAAACTCTGTGTTTTTCTATAGTACAAGGAAAGGTCAAGATATTATATTATATAGAGAACCATATGTAATTAGTGGTATCAATGCAATCATAATGAGGTATGAAATTTTAGGACTTCCATTGACTTGTTAAGTCCACAGTAGACAACTTATTGATTTAGTCGATTATTTCTTTTATTCTCTTTTATTATATTTGAAGAAGCACCACTATGTCTTTGCTGTCTTTTACTTTGCTTAATAAATAATTGAAATTGATCACAAAAAAAGGAGAGGTATGCATACAAAAAGGTCATGCTTTGCCTAACAAAGGTAGTCAAAATCTCTTCCTATTGAAGAAGCTCGAAATTATTTTCTTTACTGGCAGTAAATGAAAAACATAATAACTAAGTTAACGCATTAACTTCTGTGAGGAATAAAAAGCGTGCTATTTTTTCTAAGAGTTGATTCTATAAACACTCGAAAAATAGATATGCAAAAGACCACATCATAGAAACTGCGACATCAATTACAGCAACAATTACATGAATAGAAGGGAATTGAACTAGCAAACAATTCTATCGTTCCCGTCTAGGGGTAACAAATTCGAAAGAAAAAAAAAAGGAAATAAGTAAATGATAAAACTTGAAATATTTAGATTACAGGGGACAAGTTACCAACAGACAACAGTAACATAGAGTCCTTGTCGGAGTATATGCTAAATCAAACAACAAGAAAGATTGGAAAGAGATAAATAAAGTGGGTAGAATAGAAGGTTCCAAAAAGAAAGGAAAACCAAGGGAAGTGGAATAATTGAACAATAACTAACATAGGTTCCACAAATATAATAAAAGATTAATAATGATATTATACAACACTGGTGTATGCACAAGTCAATCAGTGCCAAAGCTTTGTGTAGTTCAAAAGTCCCTCCCTCCATGGTAAAGTTCCAGTTATCTAGAATACAGATAATAATCATACAAACAATACCATATGAATCTATCACATTAAAACATCACAAAGAATGGGAAAATAATCATTAAAAAGGAGAAGGTGGGAGACTCTTTTTTACTGAACCAGGTACTTCTCTTACAACCCCTGCCTTGCTTGTGTGCTCGGCCACTCTCTGTTCTTGAGTAAAAAACCAAGTAAATGCACTGAGAAGTGAATAATGCACTATCCTTGTGAAAATGGTTTGATTCAAGATTTCAGTAAGGATAAGCAAGTAATCTTCGACTGGGTGCTGGAGGGGCTAATCCGGGGATGTCCCGGATATCTTTGTTATGTGGGTTTACAATCTGCAAATCCACAAGTTAAAGTAGTTTTAGCCTCAATATATGTTATTATTCCACCAGATACCAGTGATAACGTAAATCAAACAGAACTTTGTTTTCGAGGGGCAAAGTGTGATCAAGCCTTGTGAAGAAGTGAACAGTGGGTTCCATCAATGGTACTTCTCCAATTGTGAAGCCTCTCATAAACTGACGCCTTTTAATTTCTATGACTGCTGCTACCAACTGGGACTAAAGTTGAAAGCCATATCTCTAACCAAAACCCTTAAGGCACATACTACTAATAATCGAACAGTAATGCTGCACTTATGACAAAATAATGGAAATGCAAGTTGTTCTTAAAAACTAACATCAATATTTCAATTATTATCAGATATCTCCTATTCAAAGATCAGCTAACCCACCTTGCACTGCAGTTTCCTAAGTTCTACTGTGACTTCTTTACTATATCTGTACTTCATAATTGGACTAGCTAGTGCGCATTCATAAAATGCAGCACAAACACTGGATAAATTAGATGCAATAACAAAAGCCTAATTAGGATAACTAGCAATAAAACTTTTTCGGGAAGACTAGAAGTGTAATTGCGCTATGCTAGTTTATGTGCCAAAGCACCTATGATGACAATCTGAAGTAGGCCATTAGGCCCTCTAACAGTTTTATGGTTAAAAGGGTCAAGAACCTGTATTATGAAGTGCTAGATGGGCACATAGCCAAATAAAGCAAAAAAGCTGTGATTGCTCGTATTGATATTAACATTCTAATCTCAAGTATAAGACCACTACAATGTTGCAAGCTGGATGAGTTTGAAGGTGGTAAACTAAGAACAACTGTTGAAATCCAAAATGATACTTGGATATAGCTTAATATCAAAAAAGATTATTTGATAAGTAATCCGAATATTGTTTAAGGGCATTGAAAGGCAAATCATTTAAAACTGCCACAGAAGAGAGGGGAAGGCATCTGACCTTCACAATAATGATTGCTATGACCCCAACCACAATCAGAAAGAGCAAGCCCATAATACAACGATCAGTTGCAACCTAAAGAAGAATTTTATTTAGAGTCACAAGATGACATAAAAAGAAAAGGCAATGAAAGGGGGATTGTACAATTTAGAAATTGACCTGCCTACCGAGTTCCTTGACCAACTGTGTAGCCTTCTTGATCGAAAAATGGATCGAGTCTAGCTCATTGACTATCCGGCTCATTTGTTCAGTCTGGGCAAGCAGCACATATAAGACATAGGATGAAGCAAGGGCCACAAGAAAACAATATAAGATCACGGTCTTGCATCTTAAACATGTCCATTTTGTAAAATAAGCATACCTGTGCCTTCAGTGCTGCAGCAGTCTCTGTTCCAACATTTACAGTTTCATGAACCACCTGTGAAAAAAAAGAGAGCATGTAATCTACATAACAGGGAAGCAAAAGAGTCAAAAAAAACTAGTTCACAGGACTCACTTCTCAAATGGCATCATATTCCCTGCTTTACTAGCTCCTAGTACCAATGAGCAATGTGCAGGAAAAGAAATGTCTCTGTTTAATCTACTGGCTAAGATACCATAAGTCATTACTCATTTCAGTGGTTTCACATCCTGATGATGAGTTTGATGACATGTTAGGGCTTTGTCTCGGAATCTTTTAGAAGTGGAGCAAATGAAATATTGTATTGTTCTTAACCTAATTTTTTTATAGGAAAAGAAGAAAAACTCTTTTCGTTTGAACCAGATTTCATTTAATCCTTCTCTAACTATAATTATACCTAATCAATATTATAGTCAACCTTAGCTTGGGAATTTAGTAGTCCAAAACATTTACAGAAAAAGCAGATGATAGCATTTCATATGGTATGGTGTTGCAATGAATAAAAGCTTATGTTAGATAGTGATTCCCTCTTTTCGGTATCAAACCAAATCCAGTTAGGTTCGCCAATAAGCTCCCCATTTGGAGTGAAATGAATCTAGACTGTACTACTTTTGACAACTTTGATCCCAAAATATAGGGATTTGCACTTTACCGACTTCAAAACAAGCTAGATCCCACTAAATCCTGATCAGAGGACTTCCATAAAATTAAATATCTCAAAAGAAACAACAATCTCCAAAACTGAAAGATGGAAATAAAATGTAAAGAAGCAAAATGTTCTCATCTTAAAGGCAGTGAAGAATGTTAAACAACGACCATAACAGAGTGTCATTCCTTTACCATATAATTTGTTAGTCAGGAAACGGCACAAAGAGCAACTTAAATCATCATTAACTAACTGGCGAATTTTGAGATTCAACTTGGCAATACAAAAAACAGTTCATTCATGAAATACCAACCTTTTTCGACCTCTCAATGACCTGATCTGTCTCATCCATCATCCTATTTCCTTGATCCATCAGTTGTTGATTGCTCATATCTGCAATGTTACATCAGCAATCAGAAAGCTATAGGGACAATTGCGTTTCCAATATTAAAAAACCTATAGGCAAGGAGTAAAAATCAATGAGGTCAAAGTTCCTTTGCAAGTTGCCAAAACAGCCATGTCTTGCAAAAGTCAATGACAATATGCAGCAAAAGAGATTCATTCATTTGAGAGGGACAAATGAACTCTCGTTATATAGGATGATTAGCTTGAATTACTTGTGGCAAAAGATTCAAGAGAATTGAATCAGAACTTACTCCATTCTATATATACATATACATACACACACACACACACACACACACACACACACACGTGTGTGCGTGCACAAAGATAATTCATTAATATGTCAGATTGAATCATGATGACCTACACAAGGCAACCTAGTCTCTACTTTCAGATTCAGGTTAAACAGTTCCAGATATCTGAACCAGACAAAAAACTGTCACTCTGGATCACAACCCTCTTGACCATATTTTTCATTCCATTAGCTTTTGCATTTAATTGCACTTCCAAGACAAATATCACACATATAGAGGAGGCCTCTTCCAATAAATTACAGTCAATTTCAAGACAAATTGACTTTTCACAATTCATAAAGTGAAAGGTTAAAGTGTACATTGATTTAATGTTGATGAAGATGAGGCATCAATAACTTTCATTTTGTATTCTCGAAGGTGGCAAGAGTTGCCTAGTATAACCTCAATTCTGATACCAACCATAAGCACCTATAATGAACATGGAATATTTTCCTTTTTAATAGCCATAGATACAGTTATGAGACATTTTCAACTAGTAATTGTTGAAAGACACCTATTATAATTTAAAATTATGCAAGGTAGCCTTCAAATTTGTGTATCAATCTCAACCAGATCCTATCAGCAAGAAGCAGTATTCTTTCAACGGCAGCTTCAACTGCCCCACTCACCCAACAAAAGAACAGAAGAGATACCTTGAAACCAGCTCTTCAGCTGAGAAACAAGTGAGAACAATAACAAAAAAGACATAACTACTAATCACCAGATGAGAGCCAAGAAGAAATACGGCATACTTCAGTCCAAAAGAAAGCATATTTTATGTCAAAACTCAAATTGCAGCATAAAAGGCCAGAACGCTAAGATAATGAAGGATGTATAAAATTAAAAGTACAAAAGTGAAAGATATGCTTACTTGAAGCTAGCAAGCCATTTTCTTCAGCAAACCCTTCACCAGGACCCTCAAAAAGATCTACTCGCTTGTTCTCAATATTGCTTGCGTATCTAGAGAACCACAGACACAAAAATTAAGTCTATGATTCAGAAACCAAAGAGAAATAACATATACAATAAAACCAAAAAGATGGGGGTTTCTTGTTCGTCCGGTACAAACATAAGTTCTAGTTCACTTCATAAAAAACATAAGTGCTACTTCTGCATGTTCACCAACGGGAAAACAGTGTCCTAATCTTTAACCATCCTTGAGTGAAGACTAACAATTAACATGTATAATCCAAGTCCTGAAACAGAGTTTATTGTTGATTTCCTGAACTAGTGTCACATATCAAGGAGTATATTGAATTTGATTAACTCATAAATAAGGTGGATACCTTGTTCTATGTCCAAGTCAAGAACCTCACGCAAATATACAAGTGATTTACTATGTGTTTATCAGTTGTTAAATTTAATGATTCTAACTCTGCTGCTATTCCTAGGTTTATTTGTGGGCCTCAAGTCTCGAGGGTAGAAAATTCTTTTTGTCCTATTTGTAATCTTGCAGGCACATTCATGGAAATACTGTTTGAAGTGTTGCAGCCACTTTCTTTCACCAACATTACAGTCAAACTTCAATCGAAGCATCCCGGATATAAGGAACTACAAATATACAATAGAACTTTTAGGGAAAGTGGAGGATCATTCAATTTCAACAAGATAAAGCTAACAATATAAAATCCCAATACAACATTGATGGTGGGTAAGAAAAGACTCGTATAGTTGTAAAGGTGCTAACAAACTCGCTCTGGAACAGAACAAGTATAATCGCTCTGTGCAAAGATATTTGAAGAAAGCATATATGTTGGCAATGAATCTTAAGTTAAGGAAAAACAAAGCAGTTCAAGAATCAGCAGTCTATTAAAATGATGTTTTAGATAATGAGTAAAGCTACCCAAAAAACACTTACTGCTTTTTCAGAGCAACATAAGAGTTCAACTCTTTGATCTGCAAAAGGAAGATAGAAAAGACAACATCAGTTCAGAAAAAATAGATCCATTCGTTGTGGCATAAATATTATAGAAAAGCTTTCCAATGAACCAGACCATTGATTGCTTTTTCTCATTCAGCATCTTGATTGTGTCAGCATCATTTTTATATTCCAAATCCTTTACTTCTCTGTCAAACTCCTTGATAAGCCTGTCGAAGTAATTAGTTTATGATTGCACGAAATTAATTGTCTGTCAGTGCATGGTTGCATATAAATATAGTTCGGTTACCAGAATTTCATGGAAAATAAAGGGAGAAAGCAACTAACAATTCTCCAAATCAACCTTGCATGCTTGTCAGAATCCCAAATTGACTACAAGGACCCCAGTTGGCAATTACACACTAGAAATACTTTTAACGCTTTGTCTCATTTGGATCAAAACTTTTTGAGAGAAAAAAAACAAGACAATGTAAAGTAAATCAAATCCAATATTTTCTTTTTACAGGAAATCAAATCCAACATTTTTATGGTTCTTCATCCTGTTTAGATGTCTCTACACTAACTATCTGGTGGCATCAAACAGGAACAAGCAATACAGTTTGGCATGTACATCTTAAAATACTAAGCTGTTAAGCAGGAATTTTATGCAATCTTATAAAAAAAAGGAGTTTATGCAAAATACTGTGTTTATTTCCCCTAAGACTGACAAAGTAATCGTAGTGATTTGGTACCTCATTCAATGATCAACCGCGACACTTCGTCAACATGAAACAACTTTATATTGATCTCACTAATCAGAGTTCTGAAAAGGGCTTATCAGAATTTGCAAAAACAAAGATGCAAAGGTCAATTCTCTTCCATCTTTATCCAAGAGATTTACAAGGAGATGTTCATACATCAGCCAAAAACCTTGTGGCTCTTCACTTAGTGTCTTATGGTATTAAATATTTAAATTACACTATTTTGACATTTACTGGAACGTTATAATTTCTGACAGATAAAGTTTGTTTCTTTTAAATTCAAAACAGGTATCGTTTAAGCAGCCTCTCTACCTCCACAAGGTATGGATAAGGTCTGTGTACACTCTATCCTCCTCACACCCCACTATGGGATTTCACCGGGTATAGTGTTGTATCGTTTGAACACAATTTGAACTGTAATAAACTCCACCCTCTTGAGCTTCGCATCCTATATGAGCTTACAGTACCAATCCAAAGCCAGCTCTGATAAAGGACGGGTTGCGGAGGTTGACTGGTAGGGTAAAACTAGTCAATTTATGACAAATCCTCATAATATTGAAGTGGAATGGATATGGAGGACCCGTACAGTCACCCAACTACTTTAGAATGGCCAGGTACTAGTAGTAGTTATTATTATTTTTAATTACAGTGGTGTCCGAACCAGCTTGCACGCCTCTTGACTATTTTACTGGGTACCTGCTACCTCCCACGAGCAGAGGCACCGGGTAACTCTGCCCACCAAGGCTACGGCTTAGTAGTTGTGATTATTAGTATCATTGGGAAGCAAGCACCTTTTACTGACAGGTTCTCTGTCTGAAATCCTATTCATGAAAGCGACAAGATCAAAATTTTCTTCACCATTCCGAAATAAAGTTCACCCATTCCTATACTCTTATTTCCTTTTTTTGATAACGGTGGTATCTGGGCTAGCTTGTGCGCACCTCCACTATTTCACCGGATACCTGCTACTTTTTAACAACACATATATCGGGTAACTCTACTTATCATGGCTTAGGCACGTGGGAAGGAATCACATAGTATATTTTTGACTTCGCCGGAATTTGAATCTAAGACCTCATGGTTCTCCTCCCACTTCATTGACCACTAGATGGCACCCTTAGGTGCAAAACTATCAAATATTTCTTCTATATCCAAAATAAAAATTCAGCATTTCCTAATATACTTACAGTAAATGCAAAAAGATTGTTAAACACATTGATAAATCGCCAAGAGGATCTGCAATGAGTACCTCTTACATTCCTTCATCTTTGCTGTTAGCTCCTCCAACTGCCTGCTCTGCCTATTCGAATCCTTAATCTTCTCCAATTTCTGAAATCCATTTCTACAACAACAAAACAAAAAACATCATTCACCTCACACTTATATATTACATTTTTACTTAAATTGGATAAGCAGAAAAGAATATTGCTTACGAAAGAGCTCGGAAAATATCCGAAATCTGTCCCTCGATTTCCCCGAGCTCCTCGCTAACACCAGTCAACGAAGCCATTCCTCAAAATTGGAAACAATGTACCAATAAACACAAACAATATCGATTCTCAAAACAAATTAAAACATTGCAAAAACAATCAAACTCCTCGAAAATTCAACGATCAGATAGGAAATTTCACGAATTTGAAATTTTTCGTAATTCCAAATTCGATTATTGCACAATGTGGATTCAAATCGGAAGGAAAAGATAGGAAAATTAGCGGATCTGACTGTGGATCTGATGAAAGTTGAGGCGTAGGGTTTGAAAATTTTGGATTTTGATTATTACAGAGAAGAGATGAGCTGGTCTCGTGATTTTGCAGGCATTTTCAATATTTTATATTTTTTGAGGATTTTAAATGCTTTAGCCATTTGGAGGGGTTTTTGAAGAAGGTTTAAAAAAGGAAACAAAGGAAAATGGAAATGGGAATTATTAATTAGTCAAAGATTAGTAATTAGTGTAATTAATTAATAGTAATAGTAAATATTAACCGATATTTAGGCAGTTCAAATTGGGTTGTAATGGAAATGATTGGTGGGGTCCACTTATGCGTTTACTTTGTTTCAGATATTCAGGTGGTCGTGTTTTAGAGGTTTATGGTCCGAGACATATCGAATTAAAGTGTTTGGGGTCCCGTTATGGACATGGCACATGGCACATGACGCATTGTAAATAGTGATCATTATGGTATTCATGGTTCTGTTTGGATCGATTTTTGCCTAAAAAAAAATGAAATCAAGTAAATTGGTTTTTCAAATAGTGAAATCAAACCAAACCAATTAAGTCGATTTTTTATTGATTCGATTTTGGTCGGTTTTTCGACTTTTTCGGTTATTTATCGATTTTTTTTCTTAAATACGAGACATACACTACCAAACACATATTCCGGATACTACATTTCAACATAACACTATCAAGCCAATTGCTCTTTGAGAAATCTATCATTTACCAAGATATATTGATGATAATTGTATCAAATAGTGATGAATAATTTAAGTACTCAATTAAAAATTATTATTTTTAACATGAAATAAATTCTTGTACTTAGCAAAAGAAAACTACCAACCAAACTAGAATGTAAAGACAAAGAATTAGATTATTATAATAGCAAAAACTAGACTAAAAATATAAACGACTAATATGTACCATAAAATTTAGAAACTTTATATAAAAATATACATATATATATATATATATATAGGTGTAATGATAAATTTAAATAGCTACTTCTATAGTCGATTTGGTTCGAATTTTTCCGGTTATTTTTTTTATTAAAACCAAAACAAAACCAAATTTGATCAGTTTTTAAAATTCAAAACCAAAACCAAACTAAACCTAAAAATTATCGTATTTTTTGGTCGGTTTGGTTCGACTTTTCGGGTTTTTATGAACATCCCTAGTGACCACCTCTCGACGTAGCGTTTAGGTGGGAGTTGTGTTTCTATATTTGGAAATGACTAGAATTTTGTCATGGCGGAGTTGAAGTACATGAAACAATTTCAATAGAACCTAGTAATTTAAATTGAAATTCTGGATTTTAATTTTAAAAAAATTATTTAATATGTACAAGCTATTAATTTAGAATTCAGTAATGTATTAATAAAAAATATGATCCTACCACGTGGATAATGTAATAAGTGACACATGGCAAGCGATAATTAATCAGCTCTAAGTCAGATAGGTCCACTTCAGTACGTTAAGCCGGAGAATTGTGTTCGGGATTGTCTACATCGGGACTACAATGTCGTCTCGGAAATGATCATTCGAAAAGTCTCCAGTATCCGGATAAGATGATAATCAAACGAACAGGTTCTGAAATATTCGTGATTCTATATGTTTACCTCGAAATACGAGTAACAACTAATCTTGTAATGTGGTTATAAGGATACGTGATTTGGTTCAATACCAATTGATAAATGACAAAGCAAATAAACGAATTAAACGATTAAGATAAATCAAACTAGTGTCGTTGCAAGTTATCGACCTCGATTTGGAACAAGCTCGAGATCAAACGTTAAGAACAATAAGAACAGTGGTAAACTGTAAGCAAGTAAAATAGCAGCGTATTGTTATTTCTCAGTAAGAATCTATCTCTGTCTCTCTACAAATGAACATGGCTCCTCTTTATATAGTAGATGAATCCTAAATAAGGTACAACTCTAATTTCAAAAATAAAATCCATTATTGATGTCAATAACCGTTAGCAGTTTTGTCAATCCCGAGATTCCCGCCGAGATTTATGATCGATCACTGATATCTCGCTATTCAGTTGCTCGATATTGGTCTTGCCCGTTCTCGATCCTTTGGTCTTCGTGTCTTCGAGCTCGAGCTCACTTCAATATGAGCTTAATCTCGAGGCAGACCCTCGAGCCCATAAAATGGACATCCTCGATTTTATCCTTATACAGATAGTCCCCGTGTTTTTGAGAAGGAAATGATAAGAAACGGCTTGAGCCTCGATACTCTTGCATCTCGGTCATGATGCCGTCCTCATGACGTAAGCGGTGGATGTGACCGAAACGTCTCGCCAGTTCGATTTCCCAAATCATCAATGCATGTCAGTTGTCGGCCGGCCACTGGTGCCACCGAACCGTCGCCACAAGACTATAAATATCGCCTCCTTCATTGTTTCAAATTTTACTTTTGCTTTGATCAGAACTCTCAAATTTCAAACCCTTCCTATCTTCCTTCTGCTGTCGCTTGCTTCGCCACCGTTGTTCTTGTCACACCCCTTTTCTACCCCCCAAAAGATGCATGTTATGCGTATTATGGATTGTTGTGGGTTAAAGGTTTTTTCCAATTGAAGTGACAATTTTGAAATAGGAATTATTTTATTGTTCAGAGTCGCCACTTGGAATTATTTTTTCCGGTGTTCCAAGTCACCTTTTATTTGAATTTCTAATCAAAGGGAGATTTGACTCTTTTGTTATTGGTCTGCGAAAACAAAGTTCGGGTAAGGAATTCTGTTGACCGGGGAGAAGGTGTAAGGCATTCCCAGAGTCCCGTGGTTCTAGCACGGTCGCTTTATGACTTAAACTTGGCTTGACTTAATTTTGGACAAACTGTGATTTATATTATTTTGATGTTTTTACCTATACGCTTTTAGTTATTAGAATTATAAAAGAAATATTTGAATAAAATTGTCCTGACCGTACCACGCAAGCGAATGTGCGAACGAGACGAATTTATTAATTTTTGTCATAATAACGCTACGCAATCAAATTCGCAGTTATGATAAAGGACTATTAGCACGCTATTATTTTCAGAAAGATATTATATTCGTGCTTTGAGAAAATTAATTTTTTTTGAAAAAAATTATTAAATGTTACCACCGCGCTACGCAAGAGAATCCGCGATTATGGAAAAAGGAATAGAAATTAGTTAAAACTATTAAATATGAGATGAAATTATTGATTTAATTTGTTGAAGGTTAAACATCACGCTACGCAAGCGATTCCGTGAGTTAAAGCGTGCCAAATAGTCGCCGAACGTTTAATTAATACTATTTAGAAAAAAATTGAATTAATTATGATCAAGATTAGAGTATACTTATGCTCAATTTTGCAACCCCTACAACATTAGTGAAATTGGGCACCTCACGTATTTCAGGCCAAAAGATGGGTCAATTTCATTTTTTAGTTCCATTGAACCCCACGGCCACTCGTCTTATATCCCATTGCCCAATAGTAAGCATTTTCACTATCTTTTACAATTTAAAGTTAACTAAACATTCAATTCAACTAATATGAAAGTGAAATTGTAAGTCATTCACCAGATAATGAGGGAAACACGTTACTCTAATAAATTCGTCTCATTAGCATGGGAGAAAGAAAACGCCCAATTACCAGTTTAATACATGTAATCAGCCTAAATGTTCAAGCTAAATTAAAGATGATAACATTTTAGTCCTTCCCATATAATGCCAGAACTCTCATAACATGCCAGGGAAACAAACAAACACATAAACTCTTTTTTTTATAAATTTTTTTTTTTTGATATAAACTGTAACAACATCATGTTACTAGAGTTTAATGAAGGAAAGATAGTTAATCTACATATTGTTTGTACATGTAACTTGCTTAAAAATTCAAAACTACAACCATTTAATATACATGAGCATATATACTTTATTTGAACATTAAGGAACTAAATTTTGGCGACATAATAAAGCACATTAAACATTCAAGACTGACTTTTCTTTTACTCATGATATAAATAGCAAAGAAATCAGCAAGAGGGTAAGAGTGAAACCTTTAAGTCAAATCTTTCCAATATATATGAAGTCCAGCAATAGCAGCAGAAAAAACTAGGTGCAGAATATTGTTTACAATGGCCAAAGTGAATTTGAATCGACTAAACCAACCGAAATTCAGTAAACCAGCAGCAAAAACCAGCTCAAGAAACTCGGAAATAAACCAAGGAAAATAGTAGATTTTGAAGGAACTAAACCTAGAAAATAAGCTCCAAACTCTTTAGTGTTTCTGGAATATTCTTCCCCTAAGAAATCTTTCTTATAACTCTCAAGTTTCAGCTGCTCATCTAATGCTTAAGCTGCTGTCCCTATTTCTCTTCAGCTGTGTTTTGGAGTGTAAAGGATGATGTCTTTTTTAGAGCCCAAGATGGGTAAAGATGTTCCTCATGTGTGATAAAGTGTGTGTCTTATTAGAGAAGAGGCAATGTATTCATGATTGAAAATCTGTCCATAGGACATATTTTCACCATACGACATATTTTCACCAAAAATCTGTCCATAGGACATATTTTCACCAAAAATTTGTCCATAGGACATATTTTTCACCAAAATTCTGCCTTAACTATTCAAAGGACAAACTTTTGGTTAAAAAATCTGCCTCAATGACAATTTTTACCAACTGCGAAATAGTAATAGGAGCAACATACTCCCAACAGCTTTTAAACAGTAAAAAAACAACCAAACAAGTACCCTACTCTCATGACCAAACATATCTACTCTTTAACTTTTAACAAAATCAGTACCAACCATGTGATTTAAACCAATCCTAAGATAGAAAGAACACATAACTAGACTCAACAATTGAACTAATACTCAACTAAAAGAGACTTAGAACCTAATGACTAAATTAAAAAAAAGTGATGCATTGATAAGTGAAGACATTAATGAAACTCACGACTTAAGCAAAAATGAAATCAGAAATACAACATATGAAACCATAACTCAAACAACTAACGTAAAGCCAAAACATATCAATGATGAGGTAAAGTAGAATAACCAATTCAGTTAAAACAAAAATAAAAATCAGAAACTAGACTGAAAGCTAACTGAAACGATCGTTAACAACATTTACACTACAACAAAAATACGACAAAATGATAAAGGAATAGAAAATTCAAAACATTCAAAGTTCGAGCTTTACCGAATTTGAGTGTTCATACACTAGTGGCGTAGCGACGGTTAGGAAGTGAAACAATAGGGGACAGTGGCACGGCTCGAGCAAGATTCCATTGTTGATTTTCCTCGAAACCACGACTCCGGAGAATTGGAGGCTAGTTTCGATGAAAATCGACAACAAAATCTTGCTTTAAGGCCAGTGTGGAGAGAGAACCGGAGGCCGCGGAGTGACAGCGAGGCGGCGAGTCAGCGAGTCAGCGGTGACGCGGCAGTGGAGGCGGCTGTCAGTGGGGGTTCTGGGTTGGAGATAAGAAAAGAAGAGGAAAAGAGGAGGAGGAAGGTAGGTATTAATTATGAGTTGAGAGTGATGGGCGGCGGCTAGGGTTTCGGTTAGGGCTTAGATTTATGGAGATTGAGAGGGGTTATGGGGATTTGGGGTTCGGATTCATGGAGAGGAGGTTGAGATGAGTGGAGGGTGAAATTTTGGTGGTGTTTGGAACACCACCGGCGGCGGCGCACGGTGGTGACAGTAGAGGGGGCAGGGCGGCTCAAAGAGAGGGTATGAGAGAGGAGAGAGTGAAGAGAGAGGGGTTAGGGTTTGTATTAAGAAAAAATGGCCCAGAATCTGATTTACCAAGGATTATATACCTTGGAGGAAATTAAACTAGGACCGTTGGATCTTGAGAATTGAAGGGCTGAGATTTGATCTTGGTTTCACTTGATGAAACGAGGTAGTTTCATCATGAAACTACACCGTTTTGAACCAAGGCTTGGCCAACCCTCAATTGGACTGGGTATGGACGAATTGGGCTCAACTTTTGGGCCAATTTGGCTCAATTTTAATTAAAAATACAATAGCCCAAACTCTTAACCCCTAATTATTTATTTAGTCCTAAAGAAAGCATACAAGTAAAAGAAAAATCTTTTTGGTGTATATAATTTAAAGATACAAAACTAAAATATACAAATAAAAGGTAAAAAAATATTTGGTATTTTTAATAGAGGAATGAAAATAAAAATGCACAAACAATTAAAATTATCCAAATACTAGTATTAAAAGCATGCAAAAATTAGGTATTCACAGTTCTAACAGGAGCCACCAATTTCATACCTTTCACCAACCTTCTTCGCATGTACAAATGGTGAAAACCTCCAAGACCGTGCCGCAAAAAGAAAAGGCTTTATCGTCCTCCTCCCGGGCGGCCGGTGGAGCTGGTACCCCATGAGTATGTTCCAGGCCCATGCGTTCTGAAATCCACTTCAAAGTAGAGAACCCATCATTGGTACCGGGCCAATGCAAACACGTGTCGATGTATATGTGTTCGATTACGAAGAGCCACATCGAGGCCATGAAAAAGGACCGCAAATGGGGTTCTGAGGTAGTGGTGCACATTCCTACCCCCGAAGGGAGCATCACCACACACGTGAAGGGGTTCTTAAGTGTGTACACTTACCCCTTCACACAGGGTCCCGTCGACCCCGTTATTTTCGACTTTTGTAGAAGGTAAGAAGTCACCATCGGTCAGATCCACCCTTCATTATGGCACATAGTAATTGTTACATCCCGTACCTTAGCATTAGGATGTGCCATAGTAAATCCACATGAGCTTGAAGGGACTAAGACAATTCATGAGGCTATAGAAGATTTGCGACTATGTTATTGTAAGACTCCGTAAGTTTAAAAACCTGTGATATTGCTACCTCATGAGCAATTGGCAATACTTAACAATAAAGAGTTTCCAAAATCTTTTTGATCATGTTTGTTTGACTTAGTGCAGAAAAATAAGGTTTTCTATGATATTCTAATAGTTTGTCAAATCAAAATATAAATTCTAAAAGCAGCAGTCAATCATATCAAATGCAACTACAAAACAACTATTGAGAATTATCCATGTAAAATAGCACTAAGAAAAAAAAAAGTGTTTTACAGTACTGATTCACCTTTCATTATTCAATACAACTATAACTAGAATTTTTTTTTTTGGATAAGTGAATAAACATACAATGAGAATTAGAATTAAATTAGGGCATATGGCAGCATTTTTTTTGTATAGGTAAGAAGGCAGAGGATACCGTTAGATATTATGTTAATATGGTTTTTTTTAAGTAGAATATTTTAGTAAAAATTTTATAAGTATAATTTTGGATAGTTATCATTATTACTATTTTCGGATGTGATAAATTATACACATAATATAAGAAAGTTTATGAGATTTTCTTTATGGTAAAGATATGAATTATTTTCTCACAAGAAAAGAAGGTTATCTTTTTACCATTTTAAGAATTAAGCGTACAAAATTTTTTACTATTTATATGAGATTAGAAAAATTAGAAGTTGAGAAATATATGTATTCTTACATGGATGTTTTAACAAAATAATAGTATATGTATTGATTTTATGAAGTACCACATGACCATGATAGTAAGATGTATATTAATTAAGTAGTATTTTAAGTAATTTGAGATAATTCTTAATTATGTGGCTAATTGGTTAAATATGAGATGATAAAGTAAACAAAATTTTATATACATTAAGTGCTTAAATATGCCAAATATCCTTTGACTTAGTAAGCATTATACATGTCATAAATGTAGGACTTCCACCGCCAATACATGGCCAGGTGGAAGCCAAACATTTAATGACTTTATGCTATCATTTCTTGACGGCATAGTAAACTATTAGGCATGTCCACTGATGAGGTATTGGTTAACAAATATAACTTTAGGTTGAAAAGGAAAAAACAAGTAAAGAATAAGAAAAAGATAAGGCAAAAGATGATCCGAATGGTATGGACCAGTTGGACGTTGTTACACAAATGATAACACTTTCCTTTCAAACAATGAGTCTTCCAAGTAATAGGCTGTTAGGACTTATAAAATTCTTCGTCAGGGTAAGTTTTCCTTGTTGAAGACGACATGGTGCAGAATCTCAGATAGAGGTAGGGTTGTTCTTGATGGACGACAAAATAATTTATTTCTGCAGTTTCTCGCACTTTTCCCCTAATGTTTTTCTCTGTGAGGACGGGTGTTGGAGGGATTGTCAAGAGAATCGATTCAGGTATGTTAAGGCTATCCCTTTTTTCTTTTTGGCATGATATATATGATACGAATGAAACGAGTAAATGCACAAATTCCATAAATAAATCTATTCATAGAAGTATTAGAGATGTCTATGTTCTTGAATTCTCATATGTTTTATTATTTTATCATCTGTTCATGGGTCTCAAAAAATATGTAAGTTGGTAACATTTATTTTATGATATTAATCAGAGGCATAATGGTCTTATGATGTACCGAGAGATTTTATTAACGTATTTCATATGCTTTTCATGCATTTATGCATGCACATTGACCCATGACCAGATGGAGTTATATACGCATATATATATATATATGTATGTATATATATATGTATATGGGATATAGGAAAGGTTATGACGTTATATACGCACCATCACCTGATCAACTGGTATACGTTGATGATTTGCCCATAGTGGCCGAGATGATATGATGGGATGCCCTCAAAGGCTTGATGATGTTATGTACGTATAGACCTATTCATTACATGACATTTGTACGCATATGCATGACATTATAAATATTTCATGATTTACAGAGCTATCCAGACTTACAGGTTGATTATATATGTCTTTAATTAATGTTGACTTATTATTACGTTTCAGTTCTGTCTTACATACTCGGTACATTATTCGTACTGACGTTCTTTTGTTGGGGACATTGCATTCATGCCTGCAGGTATAGATAATCAGTTTGACGAGCCCTCATAGTAGACGAGATTGACAGTCAACGAAGGATCGGTAAGACTCCACCTCATTTGGAGTGCAGCTGAGTCTATGAGTCATCGTGTCAGAGTTTTGCTACAGACTTAAGGGTAGGCCGGTACCCTGCCCCATTTGATGTCAAATAATCTTAGAGGCTTTGTAGACAGAGGTTCATTTTGTACAGTATGTTAGAGGCCTCAACGGCCCATATGTATTCATGTTTTAAGAAAAATGGTTCAATAAAACAGTGTGTTCCACTTACAGTTGTACATTATAAGTTGTGGCCATGTGGGCCCATGATAGTTACGAAAGGAATGAGTTCAACTAACTCGACCTATGTATGTTCAAGTTTTGGTCGAATGATCATGAGTTAGAAAGTGGTTCGCTCGGGCCAGTGCGGCACCGGGTGCCAGCCACGCCTCCCCAGGTCCGGGGCGTGACAGTAATCATGCTGTGCTTTTTCTCTAACAAGACCAGGGGTTGGAGTTTACTCTAAATCACCTTATACGGTTGTACCGACCTCAACTCTATCGAGGGATAATGAAGCTTCAATGTCGAGCAACAAAGACTTTATCTCGAGCATCGACGAGGATAAAGATCGAGGTTGGATGAGCCGATTCATGCGGGTGAGGACCTGTGATATAATACCGAAGGAGAAGATGCCATTCCTGAAGAATGGAACCTCGATCGTAAGTGAATCTTTATATCTCGATTTCTGTGTTCCTTTTAATATTGTGTCATATTTCCTTTTAAAATGCAACTGTCTCTTGGATGCCTCAAGCGGTGCCCGATCTTGAAGATTGTATCCAAAAGCTTGCCTCCACTTCTTCCCGCGATGATCGAGCATGACGGGATTTGGCAAAAGGCAGGTGGGAGGCCAAGAACTATGGTAAGGATCTCTCCTTATGTATTCTGAAGTGACTTACTTCATTCATTACTGATTTTCCTTCATGTCGGTCTAACCAAATATGCCATTCTGAGGCCCTCAAGTGAAGGAGGAGAAGCCAAGTCCCCAGATCCGAGGCCGGAAAAGGATAAGAAGAGAAAGGACGCCTCGTAATCCGAGGTCTCCAATTCCAAACCTCAAAGGGTGAGGAGAAAAATGGTCGTTCTCTCGGTGGACACGGTCCGAAAGTTGAGAGATGAGGAGGAGGAAGAAGAAGAAGATACTCGGTGTTGATGGCCTGTTCCAAGAAGGCCATCAAAATCGCCACTCTTTTTGGGTTGCCACCCGCTGCAGCTAAGCCTCGTGTTGAGGAAGCTTTGAAGAAAAGTTTGGGCATGAATACCGAATCTCTAGAGGTCGAGATTGTTTCTTAATCAATAACTTCCACACCGGGTGGGGCCCGTTCCAAAACACAGAAAATCAGGCAGAGCGCCCCGAGCGACTCGCTTGGGGCCATGACAATAGGTCAACTGTCTTCGATGCCGGTCTTTTTCGAAGAAGCAATAAGGGAGGCCCGAGGGCTGAAGACTCCCGAGATTGGCGGAGGCTCTAGTGTAGGTTATCCTTTTCGGGATTGCTTCGTAGGGGTCGATGATGCCACTGACATTAATGATGCTTCGATCCTTATGGAGGAATCCCATCGTCTCTTTTCTCGGGTAAGTACCAGTCACTTGTCGGCTGCTTTTCTTCGCCTTTTTCTTTACAAATCTAACTTGTGTTTTCTTCCTTGTATAGGCCTCTGCTAAATTCCGAGCTGACCTTAGTCAGTGTGAGTCCGAACTCCTGAAGGTCTCGGAAGATAGAAATGCCCTGAATATACTATGTGGCCAAAAGGCTGAGGTTATAAAAGACCTTCAAGCGGACCTAGCCAAGGCTCGTGAAAAGGAGGGTGAATTAGACTAGCAGGTAACCATCCTTCTGATGATAGAATCAACTCGACTGTGGAAGCTAACACTTCGCTATCTCAGCTACAATAGAAGGTAGAGAGGATTGAGCTGTTCTTGGCTGAGGTTGATCGGGTCAAGGCCGATTGTGATCGGTGGAAAGGGAACATGGACCGCCTAGATACGGAAAAGGAGGCATCCTTGGCCAAACTATCGTCAGTAGAGGCCCAAATTCGAAGCTTCAAAGAGAAAAACTCGATCCAGGACAAGAGGGTCGAGGAGCTTGAAGTCGGGCTTGCTGAGGCCAAGGCGGAGATCGAGAAGACCAAGGTCATGGCGGACAAGTCCATTTCTATGTACCGGGCTGATGCTGAGGCTGTTCAAATACAGCTAAGGGAGGCCTCCGACCGGGATCGGCGGAGCAATGATTTGACAAAGTGCCAATCCCGGAGGGAAATCCTTGAGGAAATTCATGCTCGAAGTTTTGACCTCTCCGAGGAAATCGCTCAGGCCAAAGAACTTGAAGCCGAAGCTAGGCAGCTTGCCTCTTCTAATGATGAGGATGATGATGAAGAGGGCAGCCGAGGTGGGTCCGATAGAGGGCCTGAGAAAGAAGTTTCTCTAGGAGAAGCTGCTCAAGAAGAAGTCAATCCCGAGGGGACTGGCCCCGATCGTAGTTAGATTTTAGCTTTTTTTTTTTGTAAGGCCTTGATTGGTCTTTTTACATGTTTTTGATATATAATAGATACACTTTTTGTCTTCATTGAAATTGTTGAAGGATTTTTATTGCTGCAATTTTACTAACTTTAGCTTGTAGCCAAAGCAAACCCTCAAGTTTTTCATTTATACGAGGGTAAGTCCCCGAGCTCAGAAATTTATTCGAGACTTTATCTCGGGGGTGGCTTGATCGAGCCTATAGATGTGTTATTTATAACCAAGTTCGAATGGGTCTTGAACTTTAGATCAAAGTAAACCCTTAGTTTTTTTATCAAATGATGGGTAAGTTTTGAGCTTATAGTAATACACTCCTTAGGTTTTTTTGTTGAATCTTCGAGCTATAACTAAATTTTATTTTAGCTCGGAATAGTGGAACCCTTGGGTCCGAATCAAGTGAGAACGAGGTCTCGAACTCTAATTGTTTTGGCCCTTAGGCTTTTTAGATTGGCCCTCAGGCTCTTTAAATTAGGCCGATTCGGCCTAAAACATGGCTATTATTTCCCCCTTTTCGGCTAAAAGACTTAGTGAAAATTTCTTTATGCCTTAGCACATGTTTTTAATACCCATTGGGTTTTTGAGGGTCCGATGATCGGAACACCATTTTTCTTTTTTGTGCCTCAACGTGTTTGTGTTAAGGTAATTTGAGACCCCTTGAGGTTTTTTTGAAGGCTGATATTACTTTTAGTTATTCGAGGGCTGACTTATCGAAGCCCTTTTTTATTTGCTTTGCCGAGGGTAGCCTTATTTAACCAGTTTTTCAAAGTATTTGAAGGCCTTTTATTTATAGCTGAAGTTGGACGTCTCCGAGCCGCGTTATTTCGGCTATAGCCTTTAATGTGGCCATAGCCATCGAGTATGTCTCCTAGACTTATTTCCTGATAAAATTTCGAACTTGTTCGAAATGTTAGTCCCGAGTATGATTGTCGCACCCCTTTTTCTCATGAAGTGGGGTTTCAACACGTGACAACTCTTTTAAGGGAGGGTGTTAAAAGAGAGAGTTGCCACCTAATGGGTTTGAGGTGCGTTAGGGCACCTATTTGCAAATAACTCAGGTTTAACCAGTTTGTGTCACCAAAGATCGGGTAAGGGCTCAAATTACCTCGAGAAGAAGGTGTTAGGCCCTCCTCGAGGTCCACAACTGTGGGTCCCTGCCGAACTCAAATTATATGAATTATTCTAAATAAATAGGAAAGATAAAATTGGGCAAATAAACTAAATGATTGATTTTAAAAGCAAAGGAGGGGGGTCCTATGTTTTTTAACCTAAAGGATTACTCCGTGCAACATAATAATACTTCCTAACTCCCTCGAGGTGGGGTGTCACTCATATTATTCAGCGGGCACAGACTCTCATCTCCTGCTACCCGATTACTATCTTTAATTTGTTTACCTAAAGCGCACTAGTTGATTCTAGATCGTACCTTATGCGTGCACTACCCGTCCCATACCTATGGTTCAGGAGGCGCTTGGACCTCTATCTTGGGTGGTTCTAGACTTAACTTAGGTTGCTCAAAAATGAGAAAAACTAGGTGACATACAAAACAAATCGAACTTTCATGTATAGACAAATAAGGGCTCAAGTTAGCCTCCGCACTTAGACAACAAATGCTCGCAAACCAATTAACATTTGACAGTTGCAAACTTTAGACAAATTAAAGTTATTGAATCCTGTAGGCATGCTCTCTATGATTCTGTATTTTAATGGGAAGACAATTTCATATGTAGAAGCCATTTTCTTAATACGATTTCTAAAAGACTACACAGTTGCCTATTGATTTTAAGCATAAGAGGTTAAACCTATAGGCATGACATCTAGGTGATTTATGCAGTAATTAACAATGGTAATCACAGGAATATATTCAGCACTGCTTAGTCGAGTCCTATATGCATGCTTTCTGATAATGATAATTAGCACAATGTTGAAAGTTCAACATTAGCACTTGAAAGAAACGAGCAGGATAATAATTAAGATTGATTTTAGACCCTATAAGCAGGATTTCTATAGTCATAATTGAGACTGATTTAGATCTTATAGGCATGATTTCTATAGTCATAATTGAGACTGATTTTAGATCCTATAGGCATGGTATCCAAAATTTCAGATTAGGTAGCATGTAATTAATAGAATCCTATACAGCCTAATGCATGTACACATTGAGATATTGGTCATTTAATATCCTATAGGCATGGTTTCTAATAGGTAAAGTAGAACACATTTGAGAAAAGTTGAGTACCTATAGGCAGGATTTCTAACGCATGATAACTGAACACATTTGAGCATAATAACACATTTGAGCAAAGTAGAGCACCTATAGGCAGGATCTCTACCCATTTTTAATGTAAGTATTAATATAAACCCCATTTCCCAATTTTACTAATACCTCAATTGTTATTAAAACAGTATTACAGACCCAATGAATGGCATAAATTACAGAAGAAAATAACTATTGTGAGCCTACATCAGGCCCAAAGATATACCCAACCAGGCCAGGCCTTCATTCCCATGGTTCACAACAACCCAGAAATTACATATTCATTGACATAAGGCAGCTAGAAACAAATGATTCATCCAGTAGGTAGAAAATAAAGTTGAGAAAATATAACCAAAACCCTAGTGTGTCAGAGTTCCCAAGGGCTTCAAGAACCCAGGGTAGTGCTCACACTAGGGAGGTTGATAGGGGAAATTCAGAGAAAGACTAAGGACCAAATCCTAGTGTGTCAGAGTTCACAAGGGTCTCAATTGGACCCCGAACAGTGCTCACACTAGGGAGGTCAAATGATAGAACCTAAGTAGCCTTGGCTTTCAGCGAGCTAAGAATAATAACTCAAAAGAGACCAGGCAGTAAGGGAATAGACTAAGGTTAAAGGACAACACTGAGGGATACAAGAAGACTTAAGTTGAGCACATAGAACATGTAATAGAACATGCTTAGGTTTTAAGAACAGACTTAACAAAGTTTTAGAAAAACAAATTAAACACATAATGCATATATTAACAAGACAGGTTTGCAAGATTGATGTATACAGACTCATAGTAAGAAAAAGGTTCAGATTATACTAAGTGTAGATGCTAGTGTCTCAATAAGGAATCATATCAATTGGCAACAAAACTTAACAAAATGAGAACAAATTAAGGCAACTATTGGGAAGTTAAGACATAGTAGAAGCATAAAGGATCAAACATGCTACATGTCATCACATCAAGTTCAGAAATAGACTTATGCTAGATACTTAGTGGATACATTCCTGCTTAGTCATCTAATCCATAAAAGGGGATATGAAAGAATGTTCAGTAACAGGGTCGATAGTAAATTTAAACACTAAAGAGATGGCTAAAGTGCCAAGGTTTTAAACATCAGTAACACATAGGCTAGGCAAACTTAAAAATAAATTAATTAGCTCAAATTAGGTCTAAGCATGTCTCAAACTACAAACGTAATGGAATTAAGATTAGAAAGGACTAAAATTGAAGCAAGACAGTCAGAATTGCAAACGAGAACATCCCAGAAACACATTAAACCACAATCTTCAGAAGTGAAATGTCACGAACCAAATTCCATCGTAGGTCGTGATGGCGCCCAACACCGTTGTTAGGTAAGCCAACTCTAATCAACTAGTGAGTTCTCATTTATTTTACCAACCAAACCCGTCATTTACTAAATCTTAAATTTAAAACAACCAATAATTAACAAGTTCACAGTAATAGAGATACAACACAAAATAATAGTCTACAAAGTGTGTGCTAGGAACTAGTGTCACAAATACTAGGGCAACTAGTAGAATATACAAAAATACCACTATCCTACTGCCTGAAACAGAATAGACAGTACATAACAACAACAAAAGAAGAGAACTCCGGTATGCTGCTGAACGGCTTAGAAGGGGCAGCTCACCGCGAGATCTCGATCAGGAATCAAGAACGCTCGCCAGACGGGTAACTAGATGCACCTGCCTTAGATCCTGTACAGTTAAGTACAAAAGCATAGTATGAGTACATAAACAACATGTACCCAACAAGTATCCAGTCTAACCTCAAAGAAGTAGTGATGAGGGGTCGACTTGACACTTACTAAGGTCAATATCAATAATATTTAGGTGTTACACTGAGCATGAATATGATGACGACCCCAAAACAAGGAGAAATAGGATATTACTTCTTAACTGTATATCAATTTCAGTCATGTCATGTAATAAGTACATTTCAAGCATTTAAGTATATCATGGAAAAGTTCGACATAAATAACATGTGCACATCATGCCGAGGTCGTACGACCCGATCCGACATAATAATAAACTGTGCACTGCTAGAGGGTCGAATGACGCGAACCATAGATGCATCTATTTCTACCGAGGTGATCGGCCCGATCCACAATTAGCAATTATTATCAAGTAAGCACACATTGCTCATTTATAGTCAAATAAATTCATACAAGTTCTCAAGTAAGTGCGTACATTCGTTTATATTTATTTACAATTTCTAGCATGTCCTAGGTGATCTCAGTAGCAAGAAAGAATGTAAGAATTTGCAAGTATGGCATGATAAAAGTCCTAAACTACCCGGACAATTAGCATAATAGTAGCTATGCACGGACTCTCATCACCACGTACGTACGTAACCCCCACAGATAGTCGTATACATTTATTTAATTCAGCTAGGGGTTATTTCCCTTTTACTAGGTTAGAAAGGATACTCACCTAGCTCCAAAGCATACTTCCAATTTCAAGAACGCACTCAAACCCTCAATTCGGAGCCGAACAATCCAAAACTATTCAAATGGGGTAAGAGCTAGTCAATACAAACCCAAGAGTTCATATTCTAACTATTAAAGTAATTTCCCAACTCTAAATACAAGTTTCCTAAAATTCATCCCCGGGCCCACGTGCCCAGATTCCGGAAATTTTTGAGGGAAGTTGTTACCCATAACCTAAGGATCATGAATATATGATTTTTACTTCATTCCATAACGAATTCCGTGGTTAAATCTTGTTTTTATCAAAACCCTAGGTTTTTACTCTAAGCCCACAATTTTCACTAATTTACATGGTATAATCTACCCTTAAACTATGTATTAACTCACATTAAGTAGAAATAACTTACCTCACAATGCTAGGCTAAAATCCCCTCTTTGGAAGCTCCCAAATCGCCCAAGAAATGAATGAACTGTGTCAAAAATGACACATTTCCCGTATTAAATGAAGGCACTGCCTTCAGCGATTTCCACACCTACGGTTAGGAGACCGCATCTGCGGTTTCGCTTTTGCAAGGGAAGGTCCGCATCTGCGGAAAAGGGCATGACCGGCTGGGGCCATACCTATGGACAGGCAAACGCACCTGTGGTTCTGCTTCTGCGAAAAAGGGTCCGCATTCGCGGAACTTGGGCTCCGCTCTTGGGCCGCATCTGTGCAGCTTCACCCGCACCTGCAGCTGCCCAACTGCAGGTGCGGTCGCACCAGAACTGGTGCACCAGCAGCTCATTTTGAGCTTGGACTCGACTCACGTGACGTCCGAATGTCATCTCAGGCCCCCGAGGCCCCGTTCAAACATACCAACAAGTTCTAAATCATAAAATGGACTCGCTCAAACCTTCGGAATTCCCGAAACAACATTAAAATTAAGAATCACACCCTAAAACCATTTGAATGAAACTTATGAACTTTAAGTTCTTCAATCTACTTCCAACGTACCGAAACATACTTATACTACTCGAAAATATACCAAATTTTGCGTGCAAGTCTTAAATGACATTACGAATCTATTCCCGATCTCAGAATTCTATTTGGACCTCGATATCACCAAAACATGTCCCAAACCACATTTATAGAACTTCTAAAACTTCAAGAATCGTATTTTCACTATTTGACGCCGAAAAGCTCCCGGGTCATCCGAAACTCATTCCGAACATACGCCCAAGTCCGAAATCATCACACGAACCTGTTGGAACCGTCAAATACCGATTCCGAGGTCGTTTACTCAAAATGTTGACCGAAGTAAAACTTGGCTTTTTAAGCTAACCTTAAGGAACCAAGTGTTCCGATTTCAACCCAAACTTTTCCAAATCCCTAACCAACCATCCCCACAAGTCATAAATCAGTAAAGGCAAGTACGAGAATTCTTATTTAGGGGAACGGGGTTCTAGAAAGAAAAATGACCAGTCAGGTTGTTACATTCTCCACCTCTTAAGCAAACGTTCATCCTCGAATAGGTTTAGATTCATACCTGATGTGCTAAATAAGCGTGGATATCTGCTCCGCATGTCCTTCTCGGACTCCCAAGTCACCTCCTCGGCTGGTTGGCCCCTCCACTGGACCTTTACCGCTGAAATCCTCTTGGATCTCAACTGGCGATGTCACACCTCCTTGTTTAGACGCCCCAAAGGGGGTATAGGAGTTTTTCCACTTAAAGTGACATTATTCGAAATGGGATTATTTTATTTATTAGAGTCACCA
>MDKJ01235305.1:0-35921 GCA_005239525.1 Nicotiana knightiana
GTGACACCAGGTTTTGGGAAATTTTGCGTTGATGTATTGTAATTGTCTTTACTTAGCTTAAAATCGTATTTATTTCCGTTGTTTAATTTGTGAACTAATTTAGTTTATTCTATTAGGATGAGGTTATGGTGCTAGTTTAACTACACACGTTGGCTTGTCTAGCGGGTTCAACGTTAGACGCTATCACGGCCCCACGGTGGGGATTTCGGGACGTGACATTCATTGAATTATTTTTCACATATATAAGATTAAACCAATAGCTTATAGCTATAACACATCCACACAACACGAAAAATCAAAGTACTTTCTCCCTTATCTTGGACTTAACCAACCTGATCCTCTACTTCTTCTCCCTTCCTTTCATCTTCTCAATCTCTCCCTCCAACTTCTTCAATTGCATCTCTGTCTTCCTTTCCACATGTTTTTTTTCTAGGCTTATCAACACTTTCATACACTTCCAATTCACTTTCAAGTTCACCAATTTTCTCCACCAGTTTAAGAATAACAAGTTTCGATCTTGAATTAAATTTTGCATCTCTCCAACGCCAAAAATCACAAGATCTAGGACCCTACAATGATGAAACACAAGGAATTAATTACAGGTCAATCAGTGAAAGTTTCAACTAATTTACATAAATTAAACTTACCCCATAGTATGGACACACCCAATATCTTCTACCGCATTTCGAGGGTTCCAAGCATTTAGCACATAACCATGGTTGCAGTGCACTTCTTCATTCAACCCAGATCATCATCTTCCATGCAAAGCCTAGCCAAACTAGTTGACCGCATTATCGTCTAAGACCTAAAATCATATAAACCCCTCAAATAAGAAGAAATTTGAAACACTCAATAAGCCCAAAAATCAGATGAATCAAAATATTATAGAGAAGAATAACACTTTGATTTAGATAAAAGGATTTGATTTTGTTCGAAATTCCATAACTTGGCCAGAATTTGTGAGTAATTGAAGGAGAGGGAAATTTAGGGTTCTTGAAGAAGAGAAGAAGAATTGGATCGGGTAATTGGAGATTTTACCGTCGGGTCTCTTTATAAAGTAAAGGGTCTCTTTACCGTTGGGTCTCTTTATTTTGTAATAATTTTTCTTTTTTTAATTCATTTTATTCGTTAATTTTAGTGTAAAACGCGCTCATAAATCAAATGTTTCCACGGGCTGGGTCTGGGGTCATGGAGGGTGAAACAAAATTCACTTGCAATGTATTTAGGGGGGTAAAAGGGCACTCGTTTAGTTTAACTGTTCAAACATATTTTTTGGACAAGTTTAATGGGATCTTTATGTATTTTATCTTTATGTATTTTACCTTTATGTAATGAAAGATTTGGTGTAATGGCATCGTTACCTTACTTTTTCTCTCATCTTGCCTTTCTTTATTATTAAATTTTAATATTTTATCCTTTATTGTACTTTTTTATATAATAATTCTACTTCGTATCCTATTTTTTCTTAGTAATATTGCAAGTTTATTCTTCATATCGTTGGTGCATGACATCATAAAATGAAGGTAAATAATACAATCTATTCCAACGTTGTATTCATCAAACAATACAATACAATACAATATAATGCAATACAATATATTATGAAACGATATGTAACAACCATCCAAACAAGTTGTTAGGAGCAATTTTTCCGTAGATCATTGTCGAGACAATAGAAGTAAGTGAAAATTATTGACTATGAAAAATACAAATACAAGGATTTGGATAAGGAGAAGACATCCTTGAAGTTGGTTTCTATTGTGACACTTTTGAGTAGCAATCGGTGTGCAACTCTCTCTCTCTCTCTCTGAATGATCAACAATGATTTCTTATTTTGTGGCATACTCTCATTTTTATCATTATGTGAAACAGAACAACATTTATAAAACAAATGGTCGTTTCATAATTTCGATCCACTTGAAGTTGCACCCAACGAACAACATTCTTTCTTCCTCATCACTTATATTAGGTTTGTACAAAGATAAACGTTGAGAAGAGAGTATTCGTTTTGTAACGATCCGACCGGTCATTTTGAGAATTAGTGTCCCATTTGGTGGCTTAAGGTCTTGAGTAGCTTCATATTATATATTATGACTTGTGTGTGTGGTCGAGTTCGATTTTCGGATAATTCGGGATTGATTTGGAAGGATGATTCTTGTCTTAGAAGCTTAGGCGGTAAAGGTTGATCGGAGTTTGACTTTGTTGTAGATGACTCTAGAATAGTTTTTTAATGATTCCAATAGTTTTGTATGGTGATTTTGGACTTAGACGTATACCTGGATTTGGATTTGGAGGTCCCTAGGTTGATTTGATGCATTTTAGTGAAAAATGGAAAGTTGAAGGTTTGGAAGGTTGAGATGTTTGACGGGGAGTTGAATCTGTGAATATCGGGCTCAGATTGCGATTTCGAGAGTTGGAATAGTTCTGTTATGTTATTTGGGAATTGCATGCAAAATTTGAGGTTATTCTGGGTTGACTTGATATGAATCGGCGCGAGTTGTAGAAGTTAAAAGTTCATAAATTCGATTGGAGGTGCGATTCGTAGTTTTGATGTTGTTTGATGTGATTTGAGGCCTCGAGCAGGTCCACATTATGTTACAGAACTTTTGGTATGTTCGAACGGAGTCCCGAGGGGCTCGCATGAGTTTCGGGGTTGTTCCGGACCGTCACGATCGCGGACTTTGGGCCTTGTTCGTGAAGAGAAAATTTGCTTTTTGGGCACTGTGAATCGCAATCGCGGAGGCCTTTTTGCGATCATGTAGAGAAAATTCGGTTGCCACTGACTAAATTTTGGAAGCTTATATCTTGCAATTTATAAGAAATTTGGAGATGATCCAAAATAAATTTGTAGCCCTTTAAGTCAGGCTTTTAGAAAATTAAATTGTTTGTTATTTGGAGTTTTGTACAAAAAGTTATGGCTGTTATACTCCAGACTGTCTAAGAAGAGTTTGGGAAGGATAATGGGAATTTGTTCATCGCGATCGCGAAGGGTAAAATTTGTGCTAGAATATTTTTGAATAGAGATCACGAGGTTAGTGACCGTGATCGCGAAGGGTACCTCTGGAGCATTGTTTAAAGTACTCTATTTCAATGGTCTTGGTCATTTTATCATATTTTGAACTATGGAGCTCGGATTTGGGCAATTTTGAAGAGGATTTTCATAGTTTGGGTTGGAGTAAGTGTTCTTTATCCGGATTTAATTATACTCCGTGATTTCATCTTTAGTTTTTACATTAAATTAGTGATTTGAATGGGAGAAAATGAGAATTTTTGTATAAAATTTCAAAAATAAAAACTGAGGATTTGAAGGTCGATTTGATGTCGGAATTGGATAATTTTGGTATGGTTGGACTAGTATCGAAATGGGTGTTCGGATTTTATCAATTTTGTCGGGTTCTGAGGTGTGGTCCCGGGGTTAACCTTTTGGGTTGACTTTTTAGTTTTCATTAAAGATCGAACTTTTATTATTCAGAATTATTTCCTATACTTTTATTTATGATATTAAGTTATTTTGGCTAGATTTGAGCCGTCCGGAGGTTGTTTCACAAGAGAAGGTCATTTTAGAGTATCAGTTTAGCTTCTTTGAGGAGGGGGAGCGGGGAACTACTCCTTAGGATTTGATTCGTTTGTGCTATTTGTGTCATGTGAAAGCCGTGTACGCGAGGTGAAGAGTACGTACTCGGGCTTATATGTGGCAAAATTGACTGGCGTAGACTCTTAGGCTTCATTCATATACTTATTTGGAATTGTTAGTGTAACGGACCGGCCGGTCATTACTTGAGATCTGCCCCGTTTTCCCTGTTTATGCTTTGTCATGTGTTGTTTAGCCTATTTATGATGTGTGGGTTCAGTTGGTTCGGGTTCGAAGTGGTCGTGGTGAGAAAAGAGACACTTAGTCTCTTAAGTTGGCCTTATGGTTAGAAAAGTCAATCGGAAGTAGACTATTAGGTAAACGACCTCGGAATGTGGATTTTATAGCCCGGATAGCTTCGTTAGGTGATTTGGGACTTAGGAGTGTGTCCGAAATGTGGTTTTGATGTCCGAAGTAGAATTAGGCTTGAAATGGCAAAATTTAGTTTTTGACGATTTTCGATCGGCAGTGGAAAATAGTCTATCGGGGTCGGAATGGAACTCCAAAAGTTGGAGCAGGTTCGTAGTATCATTGTTGATGTGTGTGCAAAATTTCAGATCAATCAGACGTGTTTTGGGTGGTTTCGGCATCTTTGGCATATTTAGAAGTTTAGAACTTCTTAGGCTTGAATTCGGGGTTAATTCGGTATTGGTATGTTTCTTTGAGTGATTTGAAGGCTCGACTAAGTTTTTACATCATGTTATGGGATGTGATGGTATGTTTGGATGAGGTCTCGAGGGCCTCGGATGAGTTTCAGGTGGTTAACGGACTTAGTATTTGGTTGGCAACTGCTGAAATCTAGTGTCATCTGTTTCTGGTTTCCTTGTACGCGATCGCAGGAGTCCATTCGCGATCGCGTAGGCTTATTTCGGGGCAGAGGTAAGTTTGTTCTATGCGGTCGCAGGGTTAGGTTCGCGATCGCGATCAAGTAGTTTTACAGAGTTGTGCATCGCGAACGCGTGGCTGAGGTCGCATTCGCGTAGAAGGATTTGGAGCGGCGGTGGGATGAAGGAATTACCCTACATGATCGCGTAGAGTGGGGAGCGTTTGCGTTGTTGTGAGAGGGTGCTATCCGCGATCGCGTATCTATTTCTGCGATCACGTAAGGTTCAAATGCGGGGGATGCTTGTTTGTGCTTCGCGATCGCGAGGCTATATCCGCGATCGCGATTAAGGAAATAATACCTGGGCAGAAAGTATAAAAAGTTATCTTCGCGATTTTTAGCCTATTTCTCACCATCGTTGGACGGATATGAAGCTTTTTGAGAGGATTAAAGAGGGAATCGAAGAGAATCACTTGGAGGTAAGATTTTTGAATTCAATACTTGATTCTATGTTGATTTCTAGCTAATTAGACCTAAAATTTGTGGGATTTGAACCCCAAAAATTGGAGAATTAGGGCTTATGATTTGGAGACCTTTGAGTGGGGATTTGAAGGGCCATTTGAGGTTCGATTCTGATGTTCTTGGTATGTATGGACTCGTGGGAGGATAAGGATTCTTTTGATGAGATTTTTATCAAATTCTGAGACGTGGGCCCGGGGGTCGGGTTTGACCAATTTCGGGATTTGTGCTCAATTTTGATAATTTTCGAATGGGCTTCGTTCCTTGGCATATAATAATGATATAAATCTGATTTTTGGTAGATTTGGAACAATCAGAGGCTGAGTCTAGAGGAAAAGGCATTGAGGGCTAGGATTTTAACCGGTTTTGAGGTAAGTAACGTTTCCAAACTTGGTTTTGAGGGTTCGAAACCCCGAACTATATGATATATGACTACAATTAAGGTGACGCACATGCCAAATGACGGGCATGCGGGCATGCACCGTGAGACTGGTGACATGGTTCATCCCATGGCACCGCTTAGTAATTATTCCCTGATGATATTTGTGCTTCTATTAATGTGAATAATGCGAACATGATAGAAATCATGATAAATTATATATATTAAGGCTTCACACCGATACTATTGAGACCCGAGCGGTCGTTATTCTAGAAATCATGCTAAGTCAAATGCTAGGGCTTCACGCCGAAAATGTTGAGACCCGAGTGGTCGTATATTGTTGTCTCCTTATGTGTTTATTTGATTTTGTATACTCAGTCCTTTCATAGCATATTATTTCATGCCTCAGTCTCAGTAATTGTTGATTTATATATTTATCATTATTTCGGGCTAGTTCATGCATCTGTGAGCCCATGTGAGCGATACTGGAGAGTAATGACTGAGTGAGGCCGAGAGCATTTTATTGAGAAAGTTATTAGATCGGATTGCACACCGCATCGATATTTTGATCATGCCTCCGTTGGCTTAATATAGCGCTTGGGCCAATAAGAGCCCTTCCGGAGTCTTTACACCCCTAGTGAGCGCATTGATATTAAGGGATGGATCTTCCCTGGACATGGATCTTGTCCGAAGTTGATGATATATGAGGTATGAGTCATCCCTGGAAATGGATCTTTTCCGAGTGTTGTATCCCGGAGATGGATCTTCTCTGTGGGGGCTGGATTGGCCTTTTCCTCAGTACTGAGTGACTACGGTCACCGGTGTTTATGCATATTCCGGGATGGATTTTCCCTGGGCCTGAGAGCCATATACAATACTGAGTGGACTTTTGTGTGAGAGATGTGAGAATTATGTGCATTCCCACACTGTTGATACATTGGCATGTAGTGTATCAAGATATACCTGGTTTACTTATCATATCGGTCATATTTTGTTTTCATTATCCATTTAAACTGTGAGCATGCCTAAATTATGTGTATTGTTTTCATTACAATCATTGAGGTTTAGTCCGTCACTACCTCTTTGCCCGTTGTTTGGGTTCGTTACTTCTGAGTTGGTGTACTCACGTTACCACCTGCACCTTGTGTGTAGACCCTAGTACACCCCCGGTAGTGGTTGCTGAGCTGCAGTCAGAGTTTCTTGGGAGGCATCAAGGTAGCAGTTGGCGATCGCAACCTCGATTATCTCCTTCTCTATCCACCTGTCATATTTACTTATATCAGACAACTCTGTGTTCGCTCTGTATTTTTGTATTTTGATGTAGTAGCTCATGACTCGGTGACGCTAGATCTGGGTTCACGTTTTCTCTTACTTATCTTTTCAATGATGATTACACTCTTAAATGCTTTATAAATGTGAGACTTTTGCTGCAAATATAATGAATTTTTTTGAAAATATCTGGCTTGCCTGATTTCATAATAGGTGCCATCACGACCAGGTATTTGGGTTCGTGACAAGTTGGTATCAGATCTCTAGGTTAAATAGGTCTCGCCAGTCATGAGCAGGTTTAGTAGAGTCTTGCGGATCGGTACAGAGACGTTTGTATTTATCTTCGAGAGGCTACAGAACCCTTAGGAAAAATCTCACATTCTTGAGTTCTGTCGTGCGAAACTGTTGATTCCTGGAACTAAACTTCTGTTGTTTTAATTCTCTCACATATGGTGAGGACTCACGCTACTGCTCAGGGTGACCAGACACCAGCTAGACCAGCGAGAGGTCGAGGTCGTGGCAGAGGGAGGGGTGCAGCCGGGGCAGTACGTGTGGACCCTCCTATTGTGCAGGATCAGGTCCCCGCCGCAGATGTTCCAGCGAGACCGGCTCAGGAACCGGCTGTGCCTATTGTGATTCCGGGTCTTTAGGAGACCCTAGCTCAGATTTTGACTGTGTGCACCAGTCTTGCACAGGCAGTCATTATGTCTACTATTGCCACTACTTCTCAGGCCGGGGGAGGCACTCAAACTCCAATTTCCCGGACACCTAGCAGGTTACCTAGGGGCTTCAGACACCGGGGGCAGCTCCAGCCCAGCCGGTTGCCCCAGAATAGGATTTTGTGGTCCTAGCTTTGGCAGACGATGAGCAACGCAGGTTGGAGAGATTTAGTAGAATTCTGCCTCCGACTTTCAGTGGTACTGAGGGCGAGGATGCCCAGGGCTTCTTAAACAAATGTCATAGGATTCTTCGCACAATAGGGATATTGGAGGCCAGTGGGGTCCCATTTACTACCTTCCAGTTCTCAAGAGCTGCACTCGCTTGGTGGGAGGCCTATGAGAGTCGTAGACATGTTGATGCAACGCCCCTTACCTGGCGTCAGTTCTGTATTCTGTTCCTGGAGAATTATATACCGTAGTCCCGTAGGGAGGAGCTGCGTAGGGAGTTAGAGCAGGTGCGTCAGGGTGACATGACCGTGATGCAGTATGAGATGAGGTTCTCCTAGTTGGCCCTTCATGCTATTTGGCTAGTTCCCACGGATAGGGAGAGGATCAGGAGGTTCGTTGATGGCCTCACTTATCAGCTTCAGATGTTTCTGACTAGGGAGAGGGTATCTGGTGCTTCTTTTGAGGAGGTGGTTGACATTGCTAGAGATATTGAGTCGGTTCACCTCTAGGAGCGAGTCGAGAGGAAGTCCAAGAAGCCTCGAGGGTCTGGTAGTTTCAGTGGTGTTCATTAAGGAGGTCAGTCTCAGCACAACAGAGGTTGTTCATTTAGGCCTCCTCAGCTAGTCCGCCCAGCCTACAACGGTGCATCATCGGGGCATGGTCCCCGAAGCTCTCATCCGGGACGTTCCTCATTCAGTGCTCTTCCAACCCAGAGTTCATCTCGGCCACCATCAGTTCAGGGTTCCTCGGTGCATGGTTCTTCTAGTAGTTATTCTGGCTCTAGGGGTTCCCTTTAGTCCCCATCGTCATTTGCTGAGAGGGGTTGCTTTTAGTGTGGTGATCCTGGTCATATCAAGAGGTTTTGTCCCCATCTTTCGGGTGGTTCATCACAGCAGAGGAGCCAGCCTTCAGCTTCAGCACAAGTTACTTCACCACCCACCCAGGCAGCTAGGGGTGTGGGCTAGTCACTAGAGTATGGGTGGGCATCGGTCGGTTCGGTTCGATTTTGAATATTATCGGGTTTGCCTATCGGTTATCGGTTTACAAATATCATAACCCGATAACCATACCGATAATATATTGGTTATCGATTATCGGTTAATCGGTTATCGATCATTATCGGTTCGGTTATCAGTTTACCCGATAAGATAAAACAACTAAAATAATTGCAATATATAAAACTGTCGAGTTCTCAATTATCTTGAGCCAGAAGTCAAGAAATAGATCATATTTTCGTTGTCTTTGACAACTTTTTGATGCATAAATATAGGATTACAAAGGTGGAATGGAATATGGTTGTATTGTTAACAAAACATGGTCTTGTATCCTTAAGAACAGTTAAACAGAAGTTTACTGCTTAGGATTCTTAATATTCTAAAAAGAGAAACACTTGTTAAAATTATAAGTGGATAATGCAACATCACCAAAAACAGTAACAAAAGTACAATTACAGCACCAAAAATAGTCACCTTGCCCAGCTACACAGTACCAACTACAACACTATTCAAGCCCTCTTCCCCAGAATCACTGCCCATAAAAGCAACATAAGAACAAATCTAAGAATCAACAGCTGTATTTCCCAACAAATAGAACAAACCAATCAACTAAATAAGAACATAAAACTATTAACAAATTCTGAACATAAGAATCACTACCCATAGAACTGTTCTATTTTCAGTAACAAAAGCTGCAACATAAATAATTCTTTGCCATTGAACCCAAAAGAACATCCAAAGTAATAGTTCAACACTACAAACAGACCAAAGTAATAGTTCAAACACATTAACAAGTCCAAAGTCCAAACATAGTGCTAATAGTTCAAATTCAATTAAATAACACAACAACTACTCAATCCTAATAGGCTTCACCAAATTGCGCTCCAAACAATGCTCAGCATGCCTCATTAAGGACTCAGTACCAGTTTCTCGTGCATTGTAACGTAATACAAGATGACAATGACTACAAACACCCTTTTGATTTCCTTCCGGGTCAATAATTTGGTCAAAATGTTCCCATACAGGAGACCTCTTTTTTCTTTGTCTCTTTAATGTCGATTGAACTAATTGAGATTGTGTTGTCGCATTTGAATTAGAAGCTCCACTTTCACCAATAAACTTATCAATCATGATATTTTCATCCATTCGTTTGTGTCACTGTGAGTTTAAATTTAAAAGGAATCAAGCAGCGAGGCAACAAAATCATAAAATGAAACACATAAAAATTTGACACAAGATAACAAATTAACCACACTATTAATCTTGTGTTAATCAGATTATGTCATATCAGAAAACCAGCAAAAATTAACCACACTATTAATCTCAGAAGAAACAAATATCATAAATTTGAGCTAATTCTTAAAAATAACAAGATAGAGAAAAATGCATAACTAAATTTTCTACTAAATAAATACTGAACTCTAACGAAGTATTGGCCAATACCAAATTTATACATCCAAATTCTTGTCAAAGCCCATTTCATTTCTCATAAAACAAAATCTCCAAAAACATTTAAAGACTAGACAAACGATTTGAACAAGATCTCAAACAATAGCAGCACATGCACACAGCACAACCCCCAAAAGAAAAATCCAGAGCCAGAATGTTTTCTAACAAACTAAGAAAAAGATGAAGATGAAGCAACTAAAAACTTACACGCCGGCCTGAGTCTTGAAGGGCTGACTGGTGACTAGTGACTGGTAAGGGCGTGAGCCGTGGTGAGGCGGAGAACTGGTGAGGTTGGGTCGTAGTGGTGCGGCGAAAAAATTGAGAAACTGAATTACTGAGAATTGAGAAAGAATAGGGAAAACCAATTATGAAACCCTAGTATAGTATGTATATACTTAAGGGTAAATTAGTTATCTTATTAGGTTATCGGTTTTTACCCAATAACAGAATTGCAAACTGAGCCCGAACCGATAACCCAATTAACAAAAAATTTAACTCGTTACCAAATCGTTAACCTAATAACCCAAAACCGATAACCCAATAAATAATTAACTATTCGGGTTTTCGGTTTTACCCGATATATTCCCACCCCTAAGCTAGAGGCCGCCCTAGAGGGAGAGGTTGATCAGGTGGAGGTCAGGCTCAATTTTATGCACTTCCAGCCAGACCAGATGTTATAGCCTCAGATGCAGTGATTACAGGTATTGTTTCAGTATGTCACCGAGATGCTTTGATCTTATTTGATCCAGGTTCCACGTATTCTTATATTTCATCATACTTTGCTCATTTTTTGGATATGCCTCGTGAGTCTTTAGTTACATCTGTTCATGTGTCGACCCCGGTGGGCGATACTATTATTGTGGACCATGTGTACCGGTCGTGTGTGATATCTATTGGGGGTCTGGAGACCCAAGTGGATCTATTATTACTTAGAATGGTTGATTTTGACGTGATATTGGGCATGGATTGGCTATCTCTGTGTCATGATGTTCTGGATTGTCACGCTAAGACCGTGACCTTAGCGATGCTAGGATTTTCGAGAGTTGAGTGGAGAGGCTCTGTTGAGTATATGCCTAGTAGGGTGATTTCATACCTGAAGGCCCAGCGTATGGTAGAAAAAAGGTGTTTATCGTATTTGTCTTTTGTGAGGGATGTCATTGTAGAGACTCCCACTATTGATTCTGTTTCTTTGGTCCATCATTTTTCGGACATGTTTTCTGCTGACCTGCCAGGCATGCCACCTGATAGGGATATTGATTTTGGTATCGATTTGGAGCCAGGCACTCAGCCCATTTCTATTCTACCGTATCATATGGCACCGACGAAGTTGAAGGAATTGAAAGAGTAGCTTCAGGAACTCCTAGATAAGGGGTTCATTCAGCCTAGTGTGTCGTCTTGGGGTCACCGGTGTTATTTGTAAAGAAGAAATATGGTTCCATGAGGATGTGTATTGACTACAGGCAGTTGAACAAGGTCACAGTCAAGAATAAGTATCCCTTGCCTCGTATTGATGATTTGTTTGACCAGCTTCAGGGAGACAGAGTGTTCTCTAAGATTGATTTGAGATCCGAGTATCATCAGCTAAAGATTCGGGATTCTGATATTCCCAAGACAGCTTTCAGGACTCGTTATGGTCACTATAAGTTTATGGTGATGTCTTTTGGGCTGACCAATGCCCCAACAGCTTCATGCATTTGATGAACATCGTGTTTCAGCCGTACTTGGATTCTTTTGTTATTGTATTCATTGATGACATCCTGGTATATTCTCGTAGCCAGGAGGAGCACGCTCAACATTTGAGAGTTGTTTTACAGGGATTGAGGGAAGAGAAGCTTTATGCAAAGTTCTCCAAGTGTGAGTTTTGGCTTGGCTCAGTAGCTTTCTTGGGACATGGTGTCCAGTGAGGGTATTCAGGTTGATCCGAAGAAGATAGAGGCGGTGCAGAGTTGGCCTAGACCGTCCTCAGCCACAGAGATTAGGAGCTTTCTTGGTTTGGATGGATATTACCGTCGCTGTGTGGAGGGGTTTTCTTCTATTGCTTCGCCCTTGACCAAATTGACCCAAAAGGGTGCTCCGTTCAGGTGGTCGGACGAGTGTGAGGAGCGCTTTCATAAGCTCAAGGCTGCTTTGACCACAACTCTAGTGTTAGTATTGCCATCAGCTTCAAGTTCTTATACCGTATATTGTGATCCCTCAAGGATAGGCATCAGTTGTGTTTTGATGCAGGAGGGTAGGGTGATTGCCTATGCCTCACACCAGTTTAAGGCTCATGAGAAGAATTACCCAATGCATGATCTCGAGCTAGCAGCCATTGTTCACGCCTTGAAGATTTAGCGTCATTATTTGTATGGGTGCATTGTGAGGTTTTCACTGACACTGTAGTCTGCAGCATCTGTTTAAGCAGAAGGACCTGACTTTGCATCAAAGGATATGGTTGGAGCTTCTCAAAGACTATGATATCACTATTCTATACCATCCGGGGAAGGCTAATGTAGTGGCTGATGCCTTGCGTCGCAGAGCAGAGAGTTTGGGGAGTCTAGCATATCTTCCAGCAGTAGAGAGACCATTAGCACTTGATGTTCAGGCCTTAGCAGGCCAGTTGGTGAGGTTGGATCTATCAGAGCCCCGTCGGGTATTATCTCATGTAGCTTCTAGGTCTTCTCTTTATGACTGGATCAGAGAGCGCCAGTATGATGACCCACACTTGCGTTCTTCAGGACAGGGTCCGACGAGGTGATGGCTGTGATGTAGATGTTTGTGATTATGGGGTTATGAGGATGCAGGGTCGGATTTGTGTGCCCAATGTGGATGGGCTTCAAGATTTGATTCGAGTAGAGGCCCATAGCTCACGGTATTCCATCCATCCGGGTACCGTGAAGATATATCAGGATTTGAGGCAGCATTATTGGTGGAGGCGGATGAAGAAGGATATTGTTGAGTTTGTAGCTTGGTGTTTCAACTATCAGCAGGTGAAGTATGAGCACCAGAGGCCAGGTGGGTTGCATCAGAGGTTGGATATTCCGGAGTGGAAGTGGTAGCGGATCACCATGGACTTTGTAGTTAGGCTCCCACGGACTTCGAGGAGGTTCGATGCTATATGGGTCATTGTGGATCGGTTGACCAAGTCCGCGCACTTCATTCATATTGGTAGTTAGGCTCCCACGGACTTCGAGGAGGTTCGATGCTATATGGGTCATTGTGGATCGGTTGACCAAGTCCGCGCACTTCATTCATATTGGTAGTTAGGCTCCCACGGACTTCGAGGAGGTTCGATGCTATATAGGTCATTGTGGATCGGTTGACCAAGTCCGCGCACTTCATTCATGTTGGTACTACGTATTCTTCAGAGCGGTTAGCTGAGATTTGTATCAGGGAGATTGTCCGGTTGCATGGTGTTCTAGTTTCTATAATTTCTGACAGAGGTACCCAGTTCACATCTCAGTTATGGAGGGCCTTGCAAAGAGAGTTGGGTACTCAGGTCGAGTTGAGCACATCATTTCATCCTCAGACGGACGGACAGTCAGAGCGCACTATTCAAAGTTCTGGAGGACATGTTACGTGCTGTGTCATTGATTTCCGGGGTTCATAGGACCAGTTTCTTCCACTCACGTAGTTTGCATATAATAATAGTTATTAGTCGAGTATCTATATGGATCCGTACGAGGCTTTATATGGTAGGACATGTAGATCTCCGGTTGGTTGGTTCGAGCCGGGTGAGGCTAGGCTATTGGGCACAGACTTGGTACAGGATGCGTTAGATAAGGTGAAGTTGATTCAGGAGCGGCTTTGCACGACGCAGTCTAGGCAGAAGAGTTATGCGGACCGGAAGGTCCGGAATGTGTCTTTCATGGTTGGGGAGAAGGTACTACTGAAGGTGTCACCCATGAAGGGTGTTATGTGGTTCGGGAAGAGGGGCAAGTTGAGTCCCCGGTTCATTCGGCCTTTTGAGGTGCTTCAGAGGTTTGGAGAGGTGGCTTATAGACTTGCTTTGCCACCAACTTGTCGAGTGTCCATCCGGTATTCCATGTTTCCATGCTTCGGAAGTATACTGGTGACCTGTCTCATGTCTTGGACTTCAGCTCAGTTCAGCTAGAGGGTGATATGTCTTATGAAGTAGAGCCAGTGGCTATTTTGGGTCGTCAGGTCAGAAAGTTAAGGTCTAAGGATATAGCTTCAGTGAAGGTACAGTGGAGAGGACAGCCTGTGGAGGAGGCCACCTGGGAGACCGAGCGGGAGATGCGGAGCAGATATCCTCACCTATTTGAGACTCCGGGTATGTTTCTAGACCCGTTCGAGGATGAATGTTTGTTTAAGAGGGGGAGAATGTAACGACCCGGCCGGTCGCTCTGTGAGATCAACCCTGTTTTCCCCGTTTATGCTTTATCATGTGTTTCTTAGCTTATTTATAATGTGTGGGGTTGGTTGGTTCGGGTTCGGAGTGGTCGTGGTGAGAAAAGAGACACTTAGTCTCTTAAGTCGGCCTTATGGTTAAAATAGTCAACTAGAAATTGATTATTAGGTAAACGACCTCCAAATGTGGATTTTATAGCCCGGATAGCTTCGTTAGGTGATTTGGTACTTAGGATTGTGTTCTGAATGTGGTTTTGATGTCCAGAGTAGAATTAGGCTTGAAATGGCGAAATTGAATTTTTGACGATTTCCGGTCGGCACTGGAAAAAATAGTCTATCGGGGTCGGAATGGAATTCTGGAAGTTGGAGCAAGTTCATAGTATCATTGAGGATGTGTGTGCAAATTTCAGATCAATCGGACGTGTTTTGGGTGGTTTCGACACCTTCAGCGAATTTCGGAAGTTTAGAAATCCTTAGGCTTGAATTCGGGGTTAGTTCGATATTGGGATGTTGCTTTGAGTGATTCGAAGGCTCAACTAAGTTTGAATGATGTTATGGGATGTGATGGTATGTTTGGATGAGGTCTTGAGGGCCTCAGATGAATTTTGGGTGGTTAACAGACTTAGTATTTGGTTGGCAACTACTGAAATCTAGTGTCATCTGTTTCTGGTTTCCTTGTACGCGATCGCAGGAGTCCATTCGTGATCGTGTAGGCTTATTTCGGGGCAGAGGTAAGATTGTTCTACGCGGTCGTAGGGTTAGGGTCGCGATCGCGATCGCGATCGCGTAGTAATTTGGGAAATTTTTGAAGAAACCTAGAAAATGTAAACTTGGAATTTAGCCACGAATTTGATTATGGAATGTAGAGTAAATTGTATGATTGAACTAGTAGGGCTATGGGTAGAATGTATCTTCGAGAATTTCAGATTTCCGGGCACGTGGGCCCGAGGGCATTTTGGTCATTTCTCCGAGCGGGATTGGGAAAGTATATAATTTGAATTTGTTGCGAGTATTAGGATGAATTTTCATTGCTTTATCATTATGTGGTAGTTTTGGAGCGTTGTGCGTCCGTTGGAGTCATCGGAGGGGCTTGGAAGTCGGTATTGGAATTTCGGAGGAACATAAGTCTCCTTTCTAACTTTGTGAGGGGGAATTGTCCCCCTAGGTGAATTAATTCAGTACATGCTATTATCTTCGGGGGCTACGTACGCACGAGGTGACAGGAGTCCGTGCGTAGCTACTATTATACCATGTCCGGGTAGTCTAGGACCCACCAGCATGCCTTACGTATTGTACCTGTAATCCTGCCTGTAATATTAAACTGCTAATATAATCGAAATCGTAATTGAATATCTAAAAGAAAACTAGAGTTCATTTTGTTAATCTTCGAGAAAGAGAATTGATTCCTCTGTGGATATTTGTGTACCTGGACTGGGTTGTATCACGGAATATCATTAAACTTGACAAATGAGTTTCAAAAAAAAACAAAGATTAAAAGCTATAATTCATGTTCCTTTAAGAAGAATTTTACCATTTTCCTGAGAAAAGATGCTTTCTTGATAAAAATACGGATTTATTATGTGGATATGTGTACATATGAGCACCTGAGTCGCAGGTATGATTCGCGAGCGGGCTAGCCTTATTATTTGTATGTATAACCGCGTCGCATGATCGATTCGCAAGCGGGGCAGATAGATGCATCTATGGTTCGATCTGTTCGACCCTTGGCAGTGCACGGTTTATTATTGTTGGTCCGCGCCGTTCGACGCTCGACATTGCTTGCGCATGGTATTTGCTGCGTAGTTGCTATGATTTTGCATGATTACTGGCCTGAAATATTAAATTATCAAGTGAAATGACAGAGATTTAAAGTTATTAAAAAGATTTTGGAAGAAGTTGTTCCTTCCCGTTGATTTATTATTGTTTGATTAAATCACCATGTTGATTAATTGTTAATATGATGAAGATATAAAGTGTTAAACGTGAACGGAGTTGAAAAATATCTAAATCCTGATTTTAATAAATTGCCTATGATAATCATGCTTAGTGTCCCTAAATATTCTAAATTGACCTTTAGTAAGTGTCTAATTTGACCTCTCGTCACTACCTCACTGAGGTTAGGCGGGCGACTTACTGAGTACACGTTATTTTTGTACTCATGCTACACTTGTTGTGCATTTTATTGCACAGGTACTTTCATAGCAATGTGGAGGATTCAGAGACTTAGGCGAGCTGCATCATCCGGAGACGATCCGCAGCTGACAGAGTCTCCTTCGTACTGTATTTATTTCATTTTTAAATTTCCGTGTCTAGTTGTATTTCGGACAGGCTTTGTAATGATTGCATAAATTCTTAGAAATTGCTCATATACTTGTGACATCGGGTTCTGGGATAGGTGTTGGAGTGTATTTGTTAAAGTGCAATACCTAAACTATTGTTTTACTTAACAGATATCTATTTGGTAAAAATGTAATAAAGTGCAAGGAAATATTTTTTCATAAATGTTTTAAACCGGAAATTATTTTGATTAATTAATGATTGGCTTGCCTGACAATGATGTCAGGCGCCATCACGACCTTATGGATTTTGGGTCGTGACAATATGGGTGGCTAATGATATTGTCAGGGTGGAATGATACATGTGGCTATTATACGGAGTGATACGAGTGGCTGTCGAAGTGATACGGGTGGCTAATGCTATTGTCAATGCGGAGTGATACGGATAGCTACCAGAGCGATAAGGGTGGCAATGTCAGGGATGATATGTGATGTCTTGGGGATATTGTGTTGGTGATTTTCGTGTGAGGTGTGATTTTCCTTGTGTATGTCATACACCTTACGTGATTTTTTGTGTTGCTTTGATGAGTTACTCGATATCTTTGATATTACTTGTTGACTTGGGCTACAGTAGTACACTCGCACAAGCATACACCATAGCATGCCACTTATACTAGCTCAGGAGTATGAAACTTGACATTTATAAATCATGCCCATGTGTTCTTGTATTATCGGTTTTCATATTGATATTGAGCCTGTGACCACGCCGAGAGGATTGTGATTATGAGCCTGTGACCATGCTGTGACGACCCAAAGGGTCATCACCTGTTTTATTACCCCATTCCGTACTCCCGAGGCCTTGAAAACCTCATTTGTAGTTGCCTCGATTTGTGTGCGCATTTCGGGCGCGTAGCCGGGCATCTTAAATATGAAATTCTGTGAAAAATGCTAAGATTTAATATTAAAATGAATAAATTTGACTTTGGTCAACATTTTGGGTAAACGGACCCGGAACCGTGATTTGACGGTCCCGGAGGGTCCGTAGGAAACTATGGGACTTAGGCGTATGCCCAGAATCGAATTCCGAGGCCCCAAACCCGAGAAATGAATATTTGAGTAAAATTGTTTTCTGAAAATATTTATGGAAATTGAAAATGAAATCGGATTAGAAAGTAATGGTATCGGGCCCATATTTTGGTTCCGGCGCTCGGTACATGTCTTATATATGGTTTAGGCACTTTCTGTAAAGTTTGGTTGAAAACGGATTTCGTTTGACGAGTTTCGGACTAAAAATGGAAAATTTGATGTTTTATGAAATTTGATAAAATTCATGGATTTTGAGGTTTAATTCGATGTATATGATTTTATTTTGGCGATTTGATCGCACAGATAAGTTCATAGGATGTTTTTGAGGAAGTGTGTGTATTTGGTTTGGAGCCCCGAGGGCTCGAGTGAGTTTTGGATAGGCCACAGACTTCATTTTCGTACTTGGGAACTGCTGGTGTGACTGATCTGCAGGCTTCGCATTTTCAAAGCTAGCATCGCAAATGCGAACTCGCAACTGCGAGCTACTCATCGCAAATGCGAAGGTATAGCTGGATAGGCCTGATCGCAAATGCGACCAAGAGGTTCGCAAATGCGAAGGTATAGCTGGGCAGGCCTGATCGCAAATGCAACCAAGAGGTTCGCAAATGTGAAGGCTAGGAATATCTGAAGGGTTCGCACCTGTTCGCAATTCCCATGCCAACCAGTAGCCTGCACTGTACAAAACCGAATTCTTACTTCATATTTCATATTTTCTCAAACTCAAACACTCTTAGGCGATTTTTTCAAGAACAAGACTCTTCCAAATCAGTTGTAAGTTGGTTTTTACTCATTTATTTCAATCATCAACATCATTTAACATGTTTTCAACTTAAAAATCAGTGATTTCCATGGGTGAAATTGGGTGTTTTGGGTAGAACTTGGGTTTTTCAAAAATTGAGATTTGAGTGGGTGATTGACCTCCGATTTGAGAGGTTCTTATATGGCTAGACTCGTGAGAGTACGAGGGTTCTGAAAATGTAAAATTTACCCGACTCTGAGATGCTGGCCTGAGGGACATTTTGGTCATTTCACCTAATTTCGTGCAGTAACCTTAAACTTAATAGTAGAATCAGTGCATGAGATGTTATTTACGGTATGAAATTTATTTGAATAGAGTTGGGCCATTTGGAGTCGGATACTCATGGAAAACGTGTGGTTTCGGGTTGATTGCTATACTTCGGACCCGAGGTAAGTGTTTGCTATAACCTTAGCTTGAGGGAATAGGAGTTGAGTATAATTTGCTACTTGCTAATTGTCAAATACGATGTATAGGCATGGTGACGAGTATCTATACATTGGTGTCTAGCATGACCGTGAGTCCTTATATTGTGAATATTCTGATTTTGTGGTAATCTCCATGTTTAATTGATGATTTATATATGTTGTGAAGGATATGTGAAGGGAATTGTGACCTTTAAACTCTGTTGGAGCATTGGCTCAAATTGTAACACGAACGATGAAGGTATATGAAATAATTGTATCCTTTGGAGCGTTGGCTCAGATTGTAACACGAATGATGAAGATATATGAGATAATTGTATCCTTTGGAGCATTGGCTCAGATTGTAACACGAATGATGAAGATATATGAGATAATTGTATCCTTTGGAGCATCGGCTCAAGTAATAGAGCAAATTATGAAATGAAGTGAAGGAAAGAGAAAGAGATACTAAAATATACCCTTGTCGGGTCATTGTTGCTTTTGAAATTGTCTCCCTTATTGGGATGTTGAGATTACTGTTGATGTTCCCTTGCCGGGATTTGATTGTTTAATTGATGTTCCCTTACCAGGATTTAATTATTTAATTGATGTTCCCTTGCCGGGATTTCTATTTTATTCTGCTTATTCCCTTGCCCTTGTTTGTGATTGTTGTTTGGGTGAGAAAGAGTGTTAAAGCACGAAGGGTGATGCCGTGCACCGTTTGATATTGTGAGAAAGAGTGTTAAAGCACGAAGGGTGATGCCGTGCACCGTTGGATATTGTGAGAAAGAGTGTTAAAGCACGAAGGGTGATGTCGTGCACCGTTTGATATTGCAAGAAAGAGTGTTAAAGCACGAAGGGTGATGTCGTGCACCGTTTGATATTGTGAGAAAGAGTGTTAAAGCACGAAGGGTGATGTTGTGCACTGTTTGATATTGTAAGGAAGAGTGTTAAAGCACGAAGGGTGATGTCGTGCATTGTTTGATATTTTTCCCTTGCCGAGGTTATTATTTCTATTTTGTTTACTCCCTTGCCCTTGTTTGTGATTGTCTTTTGGGTGAGGAAGAGTGCTAAATAATGAAAGGTGATGTCGTGCATTGTTTGACATTGTGAGGAGAGAGTGTAAAGCACGAAGGGTGATGTCGTGTCGTACGATGTACCATTCCGTACCGATATTCATTGATTATACAGTGAGGAAAGAGAGTAAAAGCACGAAGGGTGATGTCGTGCCATGATTTACACTATTTACATTATACATTGCATAGTGAGGACGAGAGTAAAAGCACGAAGGGTGATGCCGTGCAAGTTGGTGATTCCTTGTCCTTATTGATATGTTGGCTTTGTTGTTCTTTTCCTTATTGAAAATTCTTATATGAAACTGTTATCTCCCCACAGCATGTTCCCCTTCCTTCATAAATTGCTTCTCCCTATATTTCTTATCCGTTGTATATACGTATATCTATTTATTTGAACTGCACAGGTTTATTTGGTAGTCTAGTTCTAACCTCGTCACTACTTCGCTGAGGTTAGGCTAGGCACTTACCAGTACATGGGGTCGGTTGTACTGATGCTACACCTGCACTTCTTTATGTTGTGCAGATTACGCAGCCGGACCCGGAGGACATCATTAGTGGGAGTGTCTTCCAGCTTATCATAGAGGCTTCAAGGTATACCCGCTGGCGTTCGTGGGCCTTGGCGTCTCTTCCATCCCTTTTGTCTTCGATTCTGTCTTATTTTTCCTCTAGCTTCAAAGGGAGACATGTATTTCCTTCCAGACTTGTATTTAGCACTCTTATAGACAGTTCGTGAGTTTGTGACTCCAGGTTTTTGGGAAACTTTACGCATTGTTGTATTTTGATGTCCTTATTTAGTTTGAGACCATATTTATTTCTGTTATTAAACTGTGAACTGTTTAGTTTATCCTATTAAAGTGGTGTTAATATGCTAGTTTATCTATGTACGTTGGCTTGTCTAGCGGGTTCAACATTAGGCGCCATCACGGCCCGATTGTGGGATTTCAGGGCGTGACACATGCCGGGCGGATTGTGATTGTGAGCCTGTGACAACGCCGGGAGGATTATGAATGTGAGCTCGTGTTCATGCCGGGCAGATTGAGATACTGGCAAGTGAGTTGTCCGTGCGGTTGTGATTTGAAATGTGGGCACAAGGTTCCGTGAGCATAGGATGGTGGGTTGAGACCCGTGACTTGTGATTATGAGATGAGGCACCACAGAGTGATTTCCTTGTGAAACTTGTATTAGAATGACTTGATTAATTGGTCGTCCTTTGTGTTCCTTATTTGGTTTGAACGATACTTCATGGTGTTCTTATTGTTTTACTGTTTATATCACTTGTTGATTCTTGTTGCCATTTACTGATTTCTGCTTTCTATTATTAGCTTTATACTTCTATACTACATAGGTTTTTTTGTCTAGTGAGTGTCTTGACTTGTACTTCGCCATTACTCCACTGAGGTTAATCTTGATACTTACTGGGTACCAACCATGGTGTATTCATACTACACTTCTGTATATTTTTGTGTAGAGTCAGGTATTGGAGATATTGGACTCGGGCAGTATTAGCATATTGGTCATGAGGATTCAAGGTAGAGCTGTTTTGTCCTCGCAGTCCCTTGAAGTTCTTTCCGTTCATTGTACGATCAGCTTGTTATTTGAATAGTATTGTATTTCGATCTTTGAGATCTTTCCATGTACTTAGCTAGAGTTCGTGACTCTGTATTACCAGTCTTGGGAGGTTGTTATGACTATTTTCGCGTAGGCTCATTTTTCTCTTGGTTTGGTATTCATATTAAACACTGTTTCAATTTATCGTTGTTAAAAACTGACTTAATCATTATATTAATCGGCTTACCTAGTCTCATCATCACGACGCTTGCAGTGGATTTTTGGGTCGTGACACGTATACACAAAGTATATATTTTAAGCAATAATTTACTCTTATAAAAAGATCAATATACAACTTGATTTTTCATTCCGTCTATAATTACAATTATTTTTTTCTATCTCTGGTAAAGAGTCTGATTAACACGGAAGGACAAGAAAACTTCACTAAGAAAAATAATTGTGGTCTCTTAATTTTTACTCTTTTAAATTTTATGTAAATTTTTTCTTTAAAAATATTACCTTTCATCATCTAGAGCTTGCACTCTTTTATTTTAAAATTTTATTTCTACCATATGTTTTACTAGGAGTGACATATGTTATTCTCAGGGGCGGCCTAACCAACTTTGTGTCCTAAAGCCAAACTTTATGAGGGGCCTTAATTTATTTTTTTTTATTTTAATCTGAAGTCTATTTTTCTAGTTTCTTTTAGATGCAAAGTTATTAATAATTTCTTATAATTAATTTATCTTAATAAGTATTTCTCAAATTAACAATAGAACTAATCTATACATTATTCTATAAGCAATATAGACATTTGAAAAGGAATCATTTTTTTTATTGATGGAGTATATCAATTAAATTTTTATCTTTTAATTGTATTATCTTTCTTAACATTTTTAATTCAGAAAATAAATCTAAATCATCAATATCAGATTGAGTATTAAGCTTTAAGGAACATTCAAGATTAAGGTATTATTTTTTCGAATTTTCATCATCTAGTGATCTCAGTATTTTACGCTAAGAGTAAACCAAATATATTTTTTCATATGCTTCAAATTGTTCAAATCTATTTTGAAGTGAAAAAATAGTCTTGTCTAATATGTATAAAAAGTAATCAATTTTGAAGGACACTTCAACATATTTTGAGATTTCATTATCAACATTCTCATCAAATTGTTTCTTCCTATATATTACATGTTTCTTACGAAATTCGGATTTGATATTCATTTTAAATGCAATTTCCTCGGCATAAACCATAACTCTAACACACGTGGGTTTGAAGGAGTGTTTAGGAACCATACAGGAAATTGGATACTAGGGTATATGGGTTCACTCCTCACAGGAAACTCACATTACATGGAACTAACTGCACTACATGAAGGGCTACAAATCGCAGTCCAAAACAACGTCACACGTTTGGACATCAATGTGGACTCCACTGAGATAATCTCTCTTCTCCATTCAAATAATTCACACTACTTAACATTGTTAAATGACTGCAGACTGCTCCTCCAGCGGTTGGGTAACCCTCCAGTATCACAAGTCTACAGGGAGCAAACAAAGTAGCGGATCAGTTGGCAAAACATGGAGCAACCCAAACCATGCAGACTCAACCCTCCACTGCAGTATTTTGTACACCACCTCCTTTTGTGTTGAACGACTTCAATGATGACCTAAGGGGAAAGGAGCATCAACGACTTGTCAGCTCCAACAATGAAACTCCTCCCTCTTTTTGTTTTAATAGGCCATCAATATTTTGTCCCGCTGGGAATGTAGTAGTTGATCAGAATGACTCCGCTGTGTTTAGCTCTTAGCTCCTTGTAACATGTTAACTTTATAAAACTTCATCTTTCAAGACCAAAAAAAAACTATTGCAAATCCTTCTTCTCTATATTTGTTAAAGAAAGAAATCAAACTTTTTTACACACATAATTTTTTTTTAAACTTATATATAACCTATTATGTGTAACAAAAAATGGGCCTCCTACAAATGTGGGGCCTAAAGCGGTTTCTTTACCTGCTTTAGGGAAGGGTCGCCCCTGGTTATTCTCAGAAATGTTATAATGGTTAACAGAATACACAAGTTAGAAGAGGTCTTGAGTTCAATTCTACCTAACCATAACTTTGAACAATAGAGACTCGCAAATATCTGAGAAATAATATGATTTAGTTGAGGTTTGAACCTCCGACCTCTTAGAGAAAAATCAATAACTTAACCAACATGCCAAGAACAATGTGTATCACGTAGTGTCATTTCTTTTATCTTATTTTTCCCACCAACTAAGCAGTATCTCATAACACCACTCTGTTTCACGTGTGTCTGCCCCTGATTTTGTGAGATAACATTCCAATACCTTTCCAATGAAGGGTTGTGACGTGAGTGTTGGAATAATGTACAACCAAATGTAGGTACTACTCCAGTGAGGAATAGAGTCTGGGTTTCTCTCTCTACAATGTTACTCTGGCCTCTCTCTAAATTCATCCACTTGCTTCCAACCTTGCTACGCATAAACCTTCATCCAACATTAGTTTTCCTCAGCATTTGATATTCTCACCCGCAAACCACCAATGGACCCACCAAATATAACAACTATGCAAATTGACAAACCAACCTTCACATCACCATCTAAATCCTTCCTACAAACTCTCACTTCAAGCTTAACCTCATCTCTCCCTAGCAACATCCTAGCTACTAAATCAATAGATATTTTAGTTGATTTATCTGCCGAAATCTCCCCTGATGATGATCTAGACAATTTCATACCTCTGACCGCCAAAGACAAAGCAAGGCTATACACCCCTTGGCAACATTCCATCATCATTAAGGTGTTTGGAAAAACGGTTGGCCACCAACTACTTAAAACAAAACTTACTCACTTATGGAACCCCACAGAAGAAATTCATCTAATTGACTTGGGGTCCAATTTCTTCCTTATCAAATTCCAACATGAAAATAATATGTGCGAGGCTCTACATGAGGGACCATGGTTCATACTCAACCACTTCTTATCCGTTCGTTGTTGGGAACCAAAATTCATTGCCTCAGCAGCCCAGTTAACCTATGCTGCTTTATGGGTGAGACTACCAGAACTTTCAACGGAGTTCTACGATTTTGAAATTTTGAAAAAAGTGGGCAACAAGATTGGACAACTTTTAAAAGTTGATACTTGCACCACCACTACTACACGAGGTAGGTATGCACGAATATGCATAGAGGTACCATTAGAAAAGCCTCTCAAAACACATTTTCATATTGGCTCACACAAGCAGGTATTACTCTATGAAAGTCTTAATTTGCTTTGTACCAAATGTGGCCGATTTGGCCATGCAAGTTGGAACTGCTCGTTCTCTCCTACACCACCCATCAATTACTTGCCACCCAACCCTGTTACCATACAAACTTCCACCCCCTCAACCACTACTCTTGACTCTGAATGGAAAACCGTCATCTTCCCTAAAAAACATACTCCCACTAACTTTGGGAGAAACCAACCACGAAAAATTCCACCACATGCTTACAATCCACACGCAATGGCACAACTACAACAGCAGAGGAAAGGAAAGTCGGTGGCCGCCTCTGAGCCACAGGTAAGTCAACGTAAGCTCACTAACCCTAATTCTGTTCATGCATGGCCCAATACAACCAACAACACCCTGACCATAAATAACCCCTTTGACACGTTAGACAAAATGGACCTTATGGAACTACCCAATAATGTTTCTCCTTATGGACCTTCTACTTCCTCTCCTGATGGACCTCATAGTCCACACCTGCCTAATAACAAAACTTCACCAGCTAAGGCCACCCAGCCCACTAACGACCATCCTACAGTACAGAATACCCCTACTATAGACACTCCCACATCGAGCCCAAGCCCTACTAACATGTCCATCGAGCCCAGTCCATCAGTTACCCAAAATAATAATACAACTCCCTTAATCACTAATGACTTAAGCACGACCCACCACCTATCACCCATATCACCTATAGCACATACAGCTGGCATAAATAACACTTAAAGGAAACCTCCAAATGACACATCACTTTCTCCCACTGACAAAATATACACAAAATCTATACTTGCACACTTAGGCGCCATCTCTTTGAATGTCGACCCTCAAACGCCAATCATCGACCTTCCTTCTCCCACTACATGCAATAATATTGCCCCTTCAATGGCAGCTCGTGATTTTCAACCATGTGAACCAAGTTAGCCTACTATACTACTAGGCAACCCCTCTATAACCCTTCATACTAACTCCACCAGCACTCCCATAACCACTTGCCAACTTCTACCTATTGATAATATAACCCATCACGCTTTGCCTACTAAACATGCAACGCCCTTGGCTCACAAAACTCACAAGGATCAACCAAACCAACAACCAACTCTTCCACTTTCCATGATTGATCATGAATGGCCCTCCTCACCCCAACCCCACAACACCTCTAATTTACACCTCCCAAACACCACCGTTGGAATACCCCCTCCAGTCCTGGTTGGAAATGGGACTACAAGGTTATGCCCTAATATTCACCTTGGAACTCAACAACCAGGAACTTATCCTACTAGTCCAAAATCCAACGCACTTAGCGGAGATAATCATAGAGGGCATGAGATTGGGGATGGAGGTAGTTGCCAAGAACCACTGGCCAAACATCCATACACCACTGATGGTGGATCACACAATGCCATCATCGCCCCACAATTCACCTTGGGCCAATCCGCCAACTCCGCCACTATACAACTTCCACCAAGTAATGGGCACATTACCCTTCTACCCCAACACCACACAGGCTTGAGATATGCCCCGTGGTTCCAGCACATGACCTCCTCCCCACCACCAAACACACTCATATCTCCATCCATCCCTCTATCACCAATAGTGAGTCCACCACTAACACCACCTCCATCTCCCAACGCACTAGGAGAACAAATAAGGCTAGAATTAGCACAAATAATAGAGGAAATGAGGTAAACCAGGACGGAGTTTATATGGCTAAAGGGGTTCTATCTATACAGCGTCAAGGATAAGTATGCAAAAAAGTTCATACTCAAATGCCCACCAGAACTCCTAACATGCAGTATCAATCTCAGAATACATCCAAATCAACAGAAAGGGAAATATTCCATTATAATAATTCCCACCCTGAGGCAGATGACTTCAACTCCACCTCCACTGGGAGTGTAGAGTGACTATGCTGACCTGCTCCTATCAACCCACAACCTATTATGAATCTCATAGTTTGGAGTTGTAGAGGTTCTAAAAACGGGAAATTTAGAAGGCAATTTATGTCTCTATTGGATAACTACGGGCCAGTACTAGTAGTTCTATTAGAAACCCATATGCAAGACCACACGGTCTTAAAAATGACTTTAACTTCTCTCATATGGCACAAATGGAAGCCCAAGGTATGTCTGGTAGTATGGCCTTACTATGGCATGCAAAACTTGTTACAATCGAAGATGTTACTATGACAACCCAGGAAGTGCATTGCATGGTCCAGGTATGGCCAAATCCCTCTAAGTGGTTATTTTCTTCAATTTATGCTAATAACTCAACTGTAGCACGAAGTCACCTTTGGGAAAATTTAAAAAGAATGCATGACTCTTATACAGGGCCTTGATTAGTAGGGGGACTTTAATGAAGTCACTAGGGCCAATGAAAAATTTGGGGGTAACCCTATAAATAACTCTAGAGTTTATGCATTCGTAAACTATCTTAGTTATTGTAACCGATTAGACTTAGGGTTTAAGGGAAGCTAGTTCACTTGGACTAATAAAAGACGATTAGGTAACACTATACTGGAAAGACTAGATAGATTACTAGCTAATTATGATTGGTTTAATCTATTCCCTGAGGCACTAGTTCAACACCTATCGTGCACTTACTCTGACCATTGCCCGTTACTAGTAGTACTACAGCCTCAAAACATGCCTAGGAATCACATATTTCATTTTGAAAAAATGTGGACAACCCGCCCTACTTTTCTATCTGTTGTCCAACAATCATGGCACAATACCACCTCCATTATGGAAGCATCCTCTAATTTTCAACATAATATTTTACACTGGAATAAGGAAACCTTTGGAAATATCTTTTTAAAAAAAACGCACTCTATTATCCAGAATTAAGGGGATACAAAATTCAATTCACTACCCCACGAGCACTTTTTTCTACAAAACCTTGATATTGCTCTTAACCATGAATTTAGTTCCATCCTTAAGCAAGAGGAGGATATTTGGAAACTATAATCAAGAATTAGCTGGTTAAATGAAGGGAACTCTAACACTAAATTTTTCCATTTGTCTACCCTTCAAAGGCGTAGGCATAATCGTATCAACGCTTTAAAAGATAATGTAGGAAAATGGATCCTTGATCCCAATCAAATACAACAAGACATAAAAAAATTACTACAACAATTTTTATACCACTCAACATCATCTTACTATTAGGAAAAATTTTGAATCAACATTGACAAACACCTTAACAACTACTGACCAAAATGATCTAAATCAACCTCTATCCTTGTTTGAAATAAAACAAGCATTATTTTCCTTTCAACCCTACAAGTCTCCAGACCCTGATGGACTACATCCGTATTTTTTCCAAATATTCTGGAACAATGTCAGTCACTCAGTCACCACATGTTGTCATCATGCTTTCACCTACGACCAAATTCCTAAAGAACTCAACATGACATACTTCTGCGTCATCCCTAAAGTCAAAAATCCAACATCCATTAACCAATATCGTCCTATTAGTCTCTGCAATACGATCTACAAATTAATTACTAAAATCATTGTAAATCGTCTAAAGCCATACCTCAGTAAAATCATAGGACCCACTCAGTCAAGTTTCCAACAAGGGAAAAGAGCATCTAACAATGCCATAATCATACAAGAAGTCCTTACACATCTGAGAAAAAAGAAATCAGGTAAAATATGACATATGCTTCTAAAATTAGACCTGAAAAAGGCTTTTGATAAGCTTGAATGGTCCTTCATCAAGGACACACTACATTACTTTGATTTACCGAATACACTAACATCCCTTATTATGTCTTGCATTACGACCTCGTCGTTATCAATCCTAATCAATGGCTCAAAAAACCAATATTTTAAACCATCGAGGGGCATTAGACAAGGGGACCCACTATCACCTTACATTTTATTATGTGTTTGGAACGATTATCACGGAATATCTTCAACTCCTAGATTACCTGCTATGGAAACCAATCCAAATTTCCACCAATGGACCACAACTATCCCATCTTTTTTTTGCAGATGACATCATTCTAATTTCCAAAGTAACTCCAAAAAGCTACAACACTATCATTGACTCTATTAATAATTTCACCAATCTATCAGGACAAACTATAAACTTCCAAAAATCAAAAAATTTCTCCTCTAGCAATTGCATAACTCAAGCTAAAAACAATGTTCTGAGTTGTTTTATCATGAGGGAAGGACACCACTTGGGCTTCCCAATGTTTCAGAAGCGGGCCACTAAGGCAGACTTCCAATTTCTTTTGGATAATTTTAAAACTAAACTTGCCGGGTAGAAAAATAGGTTTCTATCCCTTCCTGGTCGACTAACTCTCATTAATTCAACCCTTTCTACATTACCTAACCATGTCATACAATACATCTCAATTCCAAAAAATATAACATACAAAATGGAACAGTACACGCATAATTTCCTTTGGGGTACTACAAATCAAAAAAGGAAATTACACCTGCTTAGCTGGAAGAAAGTCACAACCCCTAAGACGATGGGAGGGCTTGGTATTCAGAGGCTCCAACTAAAATATAATGCCCTCTTAGCAGGACTATCATGGCGCTTATTCTATTCCACAATCAACTTTGGGCCACCACCCTCATCTACAAATACAAACACACACAAACATGGAGAAGTTACTCAGCTACATGGCAAAATATCCTCCTGGGATGGCATAATTGTCAGCTTGGCATCCAATGGCAACCAGGGTCCAACTCAAATCTTGATTTCTGGAATAATGCTTGGCTAGCACCAAACACTCCTATTCGATCTCTAATACATGGGCCAATTCCAGTTAACCTTATCCACAGGACTATTAATTCCTATAGGACCCGCAATGAATGGAACTGGAATGACATACCTTTCCACCTCCCTACTGACATAAAAAAATCAATCAACACCATCACCATTCTTGTTTATGCACATAAATTGGACTCCATCTACTGGGCACTATTAAACAATGGTAAATTTATAGTCCAAACGATGTACTGCAAATTATTACACAAAGATCTTCCTAATCATGGCACTCTAACACCTTATACTTGGATTTGGAAACTACATGTTCCACCAAAATCGAAAACCTTCATATGGCTCATCATCCACCAAAGAATACCCACAAAATAATACCTTCACAACATTGGCATTACGGTGGATGACTACTGCCATAACTGTCACACTAATCCAGAATTCATCAATCACCTTTTCTTACACTGCTCCTGAATAACACATATTTGGAAGCATTTGGGGATGCAATGGTTTACCACAAACATCCACCCCTCCTCCCCACCATCACATTGGTTAAGGAACCTAATGCACATTAACATGCAAAACATTCCCCACAATATGAACCACAAAACCTTTTTCACTTACACCTTGTGGAACATCTGGGTTTCTCGTAACAATCGACATTTTAACAATAACACACAACAGCTACACATAAACCTAATAAATCAACAATCTCTGGAATATATCTACTTAGCTACCAACAGGACACCTCCTAGATTAAGAAAAATAACTCATGTAATTTGGATACCTCCCAAACACATTAAATATTGATTAGGCAGTCTCACGAAAAACCCATAAGCCAGGTATAGGGGGGCTGATACGTGACGATCAAGTAAATTGGATAATAGGCTTCGCAGGGAATTTGGATACGTCAAACATAATCAATACAGAACTTAAGGCTCTGTTTCAGGGACTGGAATTGGAAAACACGCTCAACTTGGTTCCACTGGAAATTAACATTGATGCATATGAGGTAATAACACTGCTACAACAGGATAACCTAGCATATACTAATATAATTGTTGAATGCAGGAACCTCCTGGATTAAATGCCTAGTGCGACACTTGCGCACACCTACAGGGAGGGTGTAACAATCCGACCGGTCTTTTTGAGCTCTAGTGCATCGTTCACCAGTTTGAGGCCGTAAGCAGCTTCGTTTCAGGTATTATGACCCATGGGCATGGTCAGAATTGAATTTCAGGAAGTTTAGAGTTGATTTGGAAAGAAAATTCTCATTTCAGAAGCCTTAAGTTGGAGAAATGGGCTAAGATTGGAATTTTCAGTAAACGACCTCAGAATCAGGATTTGAGGGTTCCTACAGCTTCGTATGATGATTTCGGACTTGGGCGTATGTCCGGATTGACTTTTGGATAAACCGGGGGAGTTCCAATGCATATTGTGGAAGTCGGCATTTTTGAAGAAATTTCCTAAGTTTGGCTTGAAGCGCATTTCAGTGATGTAGATATCTGTTTGGAATTCCGAATCTGGGAATAGCTCTTTATGGTGATTCTGGAGTTGGGAGCGCGATCGGAAGTGAATTTGGATGTTCGTAGGTCATTTTGAAGTCATTTGGCTAAAGATAGAAATTTGAAGGTTTTGAGAAATCCGACCGGAAGTGGAAGTTTTGATATCGAGGTCAGAATGCAATTCCGGAAGTTGGAGAAGGTCTGCAATGTTGAATATGACTTGTGCGCAAAATTTGAGTTCAATCGGACGTGATTTGATAGGTTTCGGCATCGGATGTAGAAGTTAGAAAATTCTAAGTTCATAAAGTTGGGATTTGAGTGCAATTCGTGGTTTCGATGTTGTTTGATGTGATTTGAGTCCTCGAGCAAGTTCGCATTATGTTTTGGAACAGGTTGGTATGATTGGACGGGGTCCCGGGAGCCTCGGGTGGATTCCGGGTGGTTAATGGATATCTTCGAGAAATTTCGGATTTCGGGCACGTGGGCCCGAGGGTATTTCAGTCATTTCACTTAGCGAAGTTGGGAAAGTATATGATTTGGAATTGTTGCAAATATTAGAGTATATTTATATTGGTTTGTCGTTGTTTGGATAGTTTCGAAGCGTTGTGCGACGTTTGGAGTCATCGGAAGGGCTTGGAGGCCGGTTAAGGAATTTCGGAGCAAGGTAAGTCTCCTTTCTAACTTTGTGAGGGGGAATCTTCCCCCTAGGTAAATTAATTAATTATATTCTATTATCTTCGGGGGCTACGTACGCACGAGGTGACGGGAGTGTGTGCGTAGCTACTATTATGCCATGTCCGGGTAGTCTAGGACCCACTAGCATGTCTTATGTGTTGTACCTGTAACCCTGCCTGTAATATTAAACTGCTAATATAATCAAAATTGTAACTGAATATCTGAAGAAGACTAGAGTTCATTATTTTAATCATCTAAAAGAAAATTAATTCCTCTGTGGATAATTGCACACCTAGTAGGGTTATATTATGGAATATCATTAAACTTGGCAATTGAGTTTCAAAACAAAGATTTAAAAACTATATTTCATGTTCCTTTAAGAAGGATTTTTACCACTTTCCTGAGGCTTTCTTGATAAATATAGACTTATTATGTGGATATGTGTAACTTTGGGTGCTTGAGTCGCATGTAGGATTCGCGAGCAGGATGGCCCTGTATTTGTGTGTATTCATATGAGCACTTGAGTCGTAGGTATGATTGGCGAGCAGGCTAGCCTTATTATTTTTAACCACGTCGCATGATTGATTCGCGAGCGGGGCAGATAGATGCATCTATGGTTCGGGCTGTTCGACCCTCGGCAGTGCACATTTTATGTTTATGTTGCTTCGGGTCGTACGACCCGCGGCATTGCTTGCGCATGATATTTACTGCGTAGTTGCTATGATTTTGCCTGATTACTGGCCTGAAATATTAAGTTGTCAATTGAAATGACAGAGATTTAAAGTTATCAAAAAGATTTTGGAAGAAGTTGTTCCTTCCCGTCGATAAATTGTTATTTGATTAAATCACCATGTTGATTAATTGTTATTAATATGACGAAGATATAAAGTTTTAAACGTGAACGGAGTCAAAAATGTTTTATTCCTGATTTTAATGAATTGCCTATGATAAGCATGCTTAGTGTCATACTTAAATATTCTAAATTGACCTTTAGTAAGTGTCTAATTCGACCTCTCGTCACTACCTCTCTGAGGTTAGGTGGGCGAGTTACTGAGTACACGTTATTTTTGTACTCATGCTGCACTTGTTGTGCATATTATCGCACTGGTACTTTCATAGCAATATGGAGGATTCGGAGACTTAGGCGAGCTGCATCATCCGGAGGCGATCCGCAGCTGACAGAGTCTCCTTCGTACTGTATTTATTTCATTTTAAATTTCCTTGTCCGGTTGTATTTCGGACAGGCTTGTTATGAATGTATAAATTCTTAGAAATTTCTCATGTACTTGTGACACCGGGTTCTGGGATATGTGTTGGGGTTTGTTAAAGTGTAATACTTAAACTACTGTTTTACTTAACAGATTTCTATTTGGTTAAAATGTAATAAAGTGCAAGGAAATGTTTTTCATAAATGTTTAAACCGAAAATTATTTCGATTAATTAATGATTGGCTTTCCTGACGATGATGTCCGACGCCATCACGACCTTATGGATTTTGGGTCGTGACAACATGGTATCAGAGCTCTAGGTTCCCTTAGGTCTCACGAGTCATGAGCGAGTCTGGTAGAGTCTTGCGGATCGATACGGAGACATCTGTACTTATCTTCGAGAGACTACAGGGATGTTAGGAGTACTTCCCTTATTGATTCCTCATCATGCGAGTTGATTCCTTTGAGGCTTATGCCTATGTTCATTCCTACTCAATCTTACGCATCGCGAAGCGTTTGCTATGAATAAGGAATTTGAGGAATTGAAGTGGTGCTACAGATGTAATTCGAGATGTTTCCATGTGTAATTGATGGGGGGCTGTTGTTATGGCCCTGCAGAAGAATAATATGTTGTTTCATCTCAGTAGCTGTGTTTCTGGGAGCCTTAAGGCTATGCTCAGGTAGTGATGATACTTGCGATTGGTTATCGTGTGATGTCGACATGATGGTAGAATGCTTGCCCGTATGTTGAGGATGATGAATGGTTTGAAGAGAGGTCTTCTCAGAGTATGATTTCGAGATTTTGGTATTTTAATTCCGGCAAAGGTAAGGCATTTAGGTTAGTAATGGTTCAGTTGGGGTTGATAATGTAGTAAGACTTGGTGTCTTCAAGTGAGGTGGGATATGCACCTGTGACGTGTAGTCGTTGTCATCGATCGAATGGAATATGTTAGGTTTGGCGGTGCTGTGGTTTCTTTGGTTGCGTGGGGTCAGATTATTGATAATAAGTATTGAAGAAAGCGGTTGGCAAAGATCGTGAGGTGCGGTGGTTCAGTACCGGATAAGTGTTGATAATGAAGGCATCTAGAGCAAGATGACCTTCGGAGGGTTTGAAGTCGAGATGATCTGCTGGTTTGAGAGCTACAGAGAATGATCCTGTAGTGAGTCTGGGCGGTGGTTCCATTTCTAGGGGGCCAGGTGTAAGAAGCGAAAGTCGAGCAGTCGCAAAGTGGGGGAGCGGCAGCATAGCTTGGAATTTGAAGATATTGTCGCGCATTTAATGGATGTCCATGAGGAGCGGATGGACTAGTAAGCTGGTAAATGAAGCCGGGCGTAGGATGGGGTATTAAAGTCGCAGAGGGCGTGCATTTCAGCGTCATTAAAAGGTGTCCGCGGGTGATTTCCGTAGGTGGGATATCGTCTGTGAATAGGTTAGCGGTGGCGTGGTTGGCAAGTCTCTGTGAGGGGTTCTAGTGGCTATTCGGTAGGAGGCAGAATGTGTGAGTGATGCTAGAGAATTTGAGTATTTAGGGAGTGCTAGCAAGAGAATTTGGAAGAATTGGACGGATCGGTTGAGCAAGATCATGTTATCAAGGAGGAAGGATCTCGGCAGGGTCTAGAGTGGTGCAAGGAGTAGCTTCGGGCTAAGTGGGAGAGTCCCACCATCTGCAGTTGAGTTGTAGGATTGTCTTCTCATGGGGTTGCGAATTTTCAGCGTGTTGACAAGTTATTTCAGCTAAGGGAGAGGAGTAAAACGGGAATTATGCATGGGATTTGATGAATATGTGCAAAAGTTCGCCCTGTCGGGCCAGGGTTAGGCTTTGGAAGATTCAGAATTTTTCTTAAGGCGTAGGTGAGTTGTCAGGATAGTGAGTCGGTCGCGTGGTTCCTTGGAAGGGTTGTTCATGTGCTAGAAGAGCCTTGGATTTGATTGCATTCGGGGCCAGCAGAGTGGATGACTCTCAATAGCGGTCCTAGTGAGTTCAAAAGTCAAGAACGCGGTGTTTAAGGGTTTCAGGCAGCAGTATGATCAAGAATCGAGCTTTTGCAGAGTAAATTCTGAGAAAAAAGAGGATGGTTGGAATGTTCTATGATATGTTTCAGCATGCAAGATAGTATTGGAGGAGTGAGAGGAATAAACTCTGGATTGTAGAAAGATTATCATAAGGGTATGAGACGGGTTGCGGGATTTTAGGCAGCTTAGTCTTGTGAATCGAGGTCACTCGGAATGAGTGAGGGTTGAGTTGAAGGGAGTTGCTATTATTCCTGAAGCAATTGAAGATGGTTAAAAGAAGATAGATTGATTAGCCATGGTTGAAATGGCACATTTGTGGCAGTGATCAGTTCTTTTGATGTGATTAAGTTATGCATGTGGTTTGTGCCGGAGTGTGGGGCTTGTCGGCCGTCGTGATGGATTTCATGTGGGAGCATTTGAGTGTTATGTCCTGTCAGGTGTAGGCCGATCCTGGAAGGGTTATGGTGGTATAGACTACTACTTAAGGATTTGCATGTTGGGTGATTGTGGGGAATTCACTCGTATGTTGAGATGGTACTCCTGAATTGAGTTAAGTAAAAGGTTTCTATATGATGAAGTGTTCGCCCTATTGGTGGTTCAGAAGTTATGATGGAAATTCTTGCGCTACCTCATATTGGCATGTTAGGTGCGGTAAGCAGTATGTACTGGGAGTAAGAATCGAGATTGCGGTTCAGTGTTAATAGGGATATCATGAGCTCGGAAGAGCAAGATTGGAAAGTTCAGAGTAAGCTGGTGTTATCTTCAGTGTCACCTGAGATTGATATTCGGTTGAGGAGGCTTTGTACCCTGGTTATGGGTTCTTGATTTGTCTTACAGCGTAGTATGGCCAGTGGTGGATTCTGGGGTGTTTGTCCCGGCTATGATGGTTGTTCTCGCGTATTATGAGAGAAAGTGGGTTGATGTGGACCCAGGAAAAAGTTATTAGCTTAGTTTGGTGCGAGCAAGGTAGACTCGATGCTTGTGGATGGATTTAAATATGATT
>ML391544.1:3958-24113 GCA_005239525.1 Nicotiana knightiana
ATTATAAAGAGGGTTTTATATTAAAAGAAACGGGGCGGGTCGATTTGGTGGGGCTGCTTGGTTTGGGCTGGCCGAATTTTGGTAAAGAATTGGGCCTGATTGCTGGTCCAAGTCCAATCTTAACCTTAACAACCTTCTCTTCTTTTTATGCTTTTGTAGAATTAGTCACTTTAGACTCAAATTTAATTTAAATCTATTTCTTGGTTAGCCTATGTATTTATTTTATCTAATGATGGACCAGTGCAACTAATTAATTAATTAACCTATGAATGCAATTTTGATTTTTAGAAGATGCATTTAATAATGTAACTAAATCCTAAAAATGCAGTTTAAACCTAAAATGGCACGAAATGAAAAATGTGACAACTTTTTTTTTAATGATTTTTTCTATAATTTTAAACTATTAAACATGCATGAATGCAACTAAATAAACAAAAGTTCCTCATATTCATAAAAAAATATTTTTGATTATTTTTTAGGAGTAATTTCCATGCGAGGCAAAAATTGGATGTTCACAGCTGGCCCTCTTTGCTCGAGAACATGAAGAGTTTTTGGGCAAAGATAAAGTGAGCAACCACGAGAAATTTTTGCCCGTTTGGTACTCCATTTGGAAGCATTTAGAAAAAGTTTGACCGAACCTTGCTTCAGAGGTTGCCTACATATCATTGGCTATAAAGGAATCATGTCAGTGTAGTTCTGGAAGTTTTGGTAGCTGGGATTACCGGGAAGCTGTGATTTCACTGCTGCTGCTGCTGCTTACTGCTTGCTGAGCCTCTTATTACACCAAAATCAAAAATGAAAAAGACCAAAACTAGCCTATTAGCTACGAGTTACAAAATTCCTATCTACAAGTCTTCTGAAACTTGATCTTGAGTCTTGGTTGTTTCTTCACACAGACTCTGGTCTGAATTTTGATGCTTGTTAGCTGTATGTGCTGGTTTAATCTTCTTCAGCTTTTCGGATCCAGAAGGGGCATGCATAGCTTGTGACTTCAATCTGTCTTGAGCAGTCTACACCATTTCGCTTCTGCACCTTGGGTTTGGCCTTCTCTTTTTCTTCTTTTCTTTTATTATGGATCAAAACTTCTTCTTTTGGTCGTCTTGAGTCCATTGTCCTAAAAATGTAATTTGCGCAAAAAATCAAAAACAAACGAACAAAACTTTTTGCCCCAGTTTTCACTAGGAAAATTTCGTGAGTTATTATAAGGAAATCTACACTAATTTATTATTGAAAGCGATGAAAAGCCGGGAGCAGTGCACCCGGAGTATTGTAGTCTAGGGAGCGGATACCCTATATCTCAAAGCAAGATCAACTAGGGGTTGGAGACCCTATGTTGAAAAAGAAAATTAACTAGGGATTGTGTACCCTATGTTGGAAAAGAAATCAACCAGGGAGTGTATACCCTTGATTGGAAAAGAAATCATCAACCAGGAAGTGTATACCCTTGATTGGAAAATAAATCATCAACCAGGGAGTGTATACCCTTGATTGGCATCGACTACGGGAGTGTATACCCTGCGTCGGGAAAAGAAATCAACCAGGGAGTGTATACCCTTGAGTGGAAAAGAAAGCATCAATCAGGGAGTGTATACCCTTGATTGGAAAAGAAATCATCAATCAGGGAGTGTATACCCTTGATTGGAAAAGAAAAACATCAACTAGGGAGTGTATACCTTTGATTGGAAAAGAAAGTATCAACCAGGGAGTGTATACCCTTGATTGGAAAAGAAAGCATCAACCAGGGAGTGTATACCCTTGATTGGAAAAGAAATCATCAACTAGGGAGTGTATACCCTTGATTGACATCGACTATGGGAGTGTATACCCTGCGTCGGGAAAATAAATCATTAACTAGGGAGTGTATACCCTTGATTGGCATCGACTACAGGAGTGTATACCCTGCGTCGGGAAAAGAAATCAACCAGGGAGTGTATACCCTTGATTGGAAAAGAAAGCATCAACCAGGGAGTGCATACCCTTGATTGGAAAAGAAATCATCAACCAGACAGTGTATACCCTTGATTGGCATCGACTAGGGAGCGTGTACACCCATGTCGGGAAAATGTGTAATTGGGGATTGGAGGCCCTATACTACTTTGAGTTATTTTCAACTTCAATTCTTCCCTTCTTTTTTTTTCTTCTTTTCTTTTTTTAATTTTTTGGGCATGCGGGAAAAGATTTTTTGAGGAAACTTCCCTTTCTTTGGAGTCAATGCTGCAAAGCTCCTTCTAGGTTTCGCGCCATTCCTTTGTTGCACCTGCTTTTGCACCTGTTTCCTATTTTCAAACAAAGAACAATTTGTTAGTTTGAAACGGTGGTTGGTTTTGCGGCGTTGATTTTCAACTGCTTGATCTCAGTTCTTTTGATGAAGATCTCAATCACTTGCTTACTGGGGATTGGGTTTCATCTCCAATCCTGGGGACCTTGGCTTTCCAGATTTCACCATGGCGATCGGTCACGTGGGGCCCAACATTTCTTTTGCTTTTATAGGCTTTTCACTTGATTTTTTTTCTTTTGGATTTCCAGAGTCAAATTCTGCTGCGACGGTTAGTCGTGTGGGACTTAACCTTTCCAACTTTATTTCGCCTTTATTGGCCTTTCACTTCTGACTTTTCTTCCAACTGTAACTTTAGGTCATTTGGAATATTTCGGCTTTTCAAACCTTGCCAAGATGGTTAGTCACGCGGGGCTCAATCTTTCAACTTCATTCGCCTTTATAGGCACTTCAATTTGATTTTCTCCTTTCAAGGTTTTGAGTTTGAAACATCGGCCGCTACGGCCAGTCGGGGTCGACATGATGCCCCTGGTGAGGCTTGGTGCCCTTTGTATGTTGGCTCGCGTCAAACGAGAACCCTGTAAATCAGTTTTGCCATCCTTTCTTTGTCTTATTTCAGGAATAGAGTTAGACCGAAAGGGATTGAGAAACAATAAATGACAGAGTGGATAATGAGTTTAAACGAAAGGTATCCCTTTCGGGGAAAGGAAGGAAGGACTTATTTGGAGTGCATGCGGACTTTAATGAACATGACATGCCTTTTGGACTGGACGCCTGATCCGTGTAAACCGTCCGACTCTCAAAAATTCATCACAACTAACACCTCGAGATTGAGAAACCTTGCCCTGGATTGTGTCCATGTCAGTGACCCATTATCCTTTTCGATCAGTGGTTCCCTTTGCGGATTTTCACCAACTAACCTCTCTCATTTCTCCTCTCACCATCGCCTTTTAGTGCTCTTTGCGAGTTTTCATTGACAAGACTCTCTCATTTTTAATTTCTCTGCTTACCGTCACCTCACGGTGCTCGTGTGGGTTTTCACCGATAAGACTCTCTCATTTTGTTTCTCTCATTTGCTTGCACCAGATTCGACACTGTATCCTCCAACTTTAAGCATGTTTACCAATTGATCGGAATGACTTGAACAGGGTTTTGGTGCAAAGAATTTGTATTGAATAACAACTTTGGAACCTCTCCGGCGAAGTTATCACCAAACATATTATAACATCTGCCCCAGCTTAAACTCTCGGGGAAATGTGGATTCTTATTTTGGTGAGACTGAACCCCACAGAGAGGCTGCCTACGTATCCTTTCGGAATCAAGTCGAACGTAGTTCAGGGAAACATTTTTGTTTTTGTTTTGGTTTTTGTTTTGATTTTTTGTTTTGTTTTTTCCTCTTTTTTTGTTTTCTCTTTCTTTTGATTTCCTTGTTCTCTTTTTTTTTTTTTGCATCTCATCATCATTTTTTTGGCTTCTTTTTCCTCTTTCTTTCTCTTTTTTTTTCATTTTTCAATCAATCAATATTTTCCTTTTTTTTTTTCAATAACACAATATTTTTTATTTTTTTTCTTCTTCTCTTTTTATTTTTAATAACACTTTCGGGTTCCAAAGAGGGTAATCAAAGGAAGGTAACCGACTCAAAGTGTTGGCAAAAGGGTTAATGGTGTTTGGGTAGCGAGAATGAAGTCCTTCGTCATCCCAACCGGAGAACATTTAATGCTATATGAAGGATCAAACATAATACCTTCTGAATGCACAGTTGTTTCAGGGACATTTTCTTCGATGTACCCCAAGTACAAACACACTCTTTTGGCAGTACTCTTGTAGTAATGTATGGACCTTTCCATTCTGAACCAATTTTCCTTTGGCTGTTCCGATTCATTGTTTTATTTCCTTGACCAAACTTTATTTGCATTTGGATTCTTGATTCATCATCCCCAAGTCTGACAAGGTTTTAGGATCTTTTGACTGCACCTACGTTGACAGTTGTTTCAGGGACATTTACTTCGATATACCCCAAGTACAAACGCACTCTTTCGGCAGTATTCTTGTAGTAATGTATGAATCTTTCCAATCCGAACCAATTTTCCTTTGATTGTTCCGATTTATTGTTTTATTTCCTTGACATAACTTCATTTGCATTCTGATTCTTGATTCATTATTTCGAAGTCTGACAGCGTTTTAAGATCTGGGCATGAAGTCCGCAGGCATGTCATATTCTTGAAATCTGCATTTAATTAGAACTGAAAGTAGAATAAGAAAAAAAGACAAGATTAAGAAAATAGACATTCTTGGAAAATGAAATATTAATTCCATTTGATTTTTGATTTTTTGATTTTTTTCTTGATTGATTTTTAAAAAAAAAAAAAAAAATTAAAGATAGAAGGGTTTACATCGGAAAGTAAGACAATAAAGTAAAACATCCGGATCACATCATGGGATAATTCGAACGCAGAAAGGATAGCAAAACTGTCTACCGAGACTCCCATCTGATGGGGGAACTTTCAGGCTTGGCGACCGCTTTTTTTTTGGCTTTTCTTCTGTCTCGGCAATGGCTGCAATGGCCTTCAGTGTCGGATCAAACTCTTCATCTTTACAAATCATTCAGACTACCGACCTAGTGTGAGCAGACAGGGGGTGATTCATCATATTGGGGTCTTCTTCATCCCCAGTCACTATTGCCTGGACCTCGATGAGATCTTCCACTATTCTTTTAAGAGCCCGACAATCTTCAGTGTTATGCCCCATTGATCCTGAGTGGTATTCACATCTAGCATCATCTCGGTGTGAGGGGGACTCGGGGTTCGGCCGGTTTGGGGCCATTGGCTGCAACAGACCTATCCTGACCAACTTTTGGAGAAAGCTAGAGTAGGATTCACCAATAGGGGTGAACTGATTCTTTTGGAAAGGCTCTCTTGGGCGAGGATTGTATTGGGGAACATTTGGTTGGGGATTACATGGAGCTTGGTAAGGATGGGCATTTCTGGGAAGTGAAGTTCGGTTTTAGGTATAGTTTTTTGGTCGCGTATAAGATTGCGCGTTCATCACCGCATAGGGAGGCAGTGCCATGACATATGCAGTATCTTGATGGAGATAATAGTATTTTGGGACTTTAGGAAGCATATATGATTGGTTGAATGTCCTGCGATTCCCCTTCAAACTCGAAGCCACCATGGCTCCCTCTTCTCTCTCGTTTCTATTCAACAAACCCCCTGACCCATTCTGAACGGATTCTGATGCAGCCTTAAAAGTAGCTTGACTCAAGATTCGACCTGTTTCCAAACCATTTTCGACCATCTCCCCAATTCTGATAGCTTCAGCGAATGGTCTACCCATAGATTACATCATGTTCAGAAAGTAGTCCGCCTCTTGGGCATGTAGGAAGACCGTAACCATTTCAGTTTCGTCCATTGGAGGCTTTAACCGGGTGGCTTGCTCGCGCCATTTGACAGCATATTCGCGAAAGCTTTTCGCAGTTTTCTTTTTCAAATTGGACAAAGAGTTTCCATCGGGAGCGATGTCCTCATTATAATGGAACTGGCGCACAAAGTCTCGGGCCAAATCGTCCCGCACGTGCCAATGGGTAATTTCTTTATCCATATACCATTCAGCAGCGATTCCGGTGAGGCTTTCTCCGAAGTAGGCCATTAGAAACTCCTTTTTTACACCAACACCCCTCAGCTGGTTACAATATATTTTTAAGTGAGCCATCGGGTCTCGGTGCCCGTCATATTTTTCAAACTTTGGCATTTTGAAACCAACCGGCAGGTGAACATGTGGAAACATGCATAAATCGGAGTAGGAGACACTCTTTTGACCAATCAAAACCTGTATGTTTTTTAAGCTTTGCTCTGGCTTCTCATCTTCCGAGCCATTTCTTCCTGCTCGGGGTTTCTCAGTGTTCTTTGCTGACCAATGGGAGACTCATATTGAGGGTGCTGATGGTAAGAGTTTGTCTTGGGCACTGTTGGATGTGCCGTGGCGAAGATTGGTGGCATAGCGAACATTGCTGGTTGTGACCTTGAATTCGGTGCCTGGGGGTGATCCACAAAAGACATTTTGGGGCCATTAGACGGCATTAGAGAGTGCCCACATAGGATGAGTGGGTTGGGCACAAGGATGTTGGAAAACCCATCTGAACCGGGAATCAGCTCAGGAAAACCAGGGATTACACTTGGAGGTTCCCTGCCGTTAGAACAGGCGTCCCATATTTGCAACATGCAGCGACGCAACACTCTATTTTCTTCAGCCATTGCTGATTCCGGTTGTGGAATACCCGATGATAGGCTATCCTCAGAATCGATGATTGTCATATTACTGACAGAGGCCATCTCTACCTTTGGATCTTGTGAAGGATGGGAAACCGAACTACCAACAAAACCAACCACCAAAACCTGGCTTATTTGCACACCAAACAACCTTGTTAGTTTTGAGGCATTTAACATATAGGAAATCACATATTCGGATGCAATGCACCTAACAGTTAAACGCTTCTACAATGTGTTTGAACGGTTGCATGTTTCATTCCGGCCTTTAGGTGACAGTGAAGAACAGGTACCCATTGCCTCACATTGATGATCTATTTGACCAGTTATAGGGTGCTAGGGTGTTATCCAAGATTGATCTACGTGCGGGTTATCATCAGTTGAATATTCAGGAACCGGATATCCCGAAGACTGCCTTCAGGACCAAATATGGCCACTATGAGTTCCTTGTTATGTCATTTGGGCTGACCAATGCCCCAGCAGCCTTCATGCACCTGATGCACAACATATTTTGGCCTTATCTTGATACCTTTGTTATTGTGTTCATTGATGACATTCTGGTATATACTAGGTCCCAGGAGGACCATGAGTAGAACTTGAGGACCGTGCTTCAGACATTGAGGGAGAAGAAGTTGTATGCCAAGTTTTCTAAGTGTGAATTTTGGCTTGATTCTGTGGCATTCCTACGCCACGTGGTGTTCTCGGATGGGATCAAGGTAGATCCGAGTGGAGGCAGTTCAGAGTTGGCCCAGACCGTCCTCAGCTACTTAGATCCACAGTTTCCTCGGGTTGGCTGGGTATTATCGCCGTTTTGTGGAGGGATTTTCATCCATTTCAGCGCCTATGAACAGACTGACCCAGAATGGTGCATCCTTTATATGGACAGAGGAGTGTGAGGAGAGCTTTTAGAAGCTCAAGACAGTCCTGACTACAGCTCCTGTGTTGGTTTTGCCTACCGGTTCCGGATCCTAAACGATTTATTGTGATGCTTCGAGGATTGGCTTGGGAGCGGTGTTGATGCAGGATGGTAGGGTGATTGCCTACGCGTCTAGGCAGTTGAAGGTCCATGCGAAAAACTACCCTGTTCATGATCTCGAGTTGGCAGCGATTGTTCACGCCCTGAAGATATGGCGTCATTATTTATATGGTGTTCCCTGTGAGATATTCATGGATCATCGGAGTTTACAACATATATTCAGGCAGAAGGATCTAAATTTGCGCCAACGCAGGTGGTTGGAGTTGCTAAAGGACTATGACATCACTATATTATACCACCCGGGGAAGGCCAATGTGGTGGCCGACGCCTTGAGTCGCCGGGAGGAGAGTTTGGGGAGTTTGGCATACCTTCATGCAACTGAGAGGCCTATAGCCTTAGATGTTCAGTCCTTAGCCATTCAGTTCGTGAGATTGGATCTTTCTGAGCCTTGCCGGGTATTATCTTGTGTGGTTGCTCGATCTTCCCTTCATGACCGTATCAGAGAGCGCCAGTATGATGATCCCCACCTTTTGGTTCTTCAGGATAGAGTCCGGCGGGGTGATGCCAGGGATGTGACCATAGGTGATGACGGGGTGATGAGGATGCAGGGCTGTATTTGTGTACCCAACGTAGATGGGCTTCGGGAGTTGATTCTTGAGGAGGCCCATAGTTCGCGGTATTCCATCCATCCGGGTACCACAAAGATGTACCAGGATCTGAGACAGCACTATTGGTGGCAAAGGATGAAGAAGGATATAGCGGAGTTTGTAGCCAAGTGTCTCAACTATCAGCAAGTCAAATGGGAGCATCAGAGACCGGGAGGGTTACTTCAGCAGATTGAGCTTCCAGAGTGGAAGTGGGAGCGGATCACCATGGACTTTGTGGTTGGACTTCCTCGGACTTTGAGGAAGCATGATGCTATTTGGGTGATTGTGGATCGGCTGACCAAATCAGCCCATTTCATTCCAGTACTGACTACATATTCATCGGAGAGGTTGGCTGAGATTTATATCAGAGAGATTGTTCGCCTCCATGGTATTCCAGTATCCATCATTTCAGACAGAGGTAAACAGTTCGCTTCACCGTTCTGGAGAGCCGTTCAACAGGAGTTAGGTACCAGGGTAGAGTTGAGCACAACTTTTCACCCTCAAACGGACGGGCAGTCCGGGCGCATGATTCAGATCCTCGAGGATATGCTCCGTGCCTGTGTGATGGATTTTGGAGGGTCATGGGATCGATTCTTGCCTCTTGCAGAGTTTTTTACAACAACAGCTACCAGTCCAGCATTCAGATGGCACCGTATGAGGCATTGTATGGTAGGCGGTACAGGTCTCCCGTAGGATGGTTTGAGCCGGGCGAGGCCCGATTGTTGGGTACAGACTTGGTTCAGGATGCCCTGGACAAGGTGAAGGTGATTCAGGAGAGACTTCGCACAACTCAGTCCAGGCAGAAGAGCTATGCGGATTGGAAGGTTCGTGACTTGGCATTTATGGCTGGTGATCGGGTTTTGCTTCGGGTATCGCCTATGAAGGGCGTCATGAGGTTCGGGAAGAAAGGAAAGCTGAGTCCGAGATTTATTGGCCCTTTTGAGGTGTTGCGACGTGTTGGGGAGGTTGCTTATGAGATAGCCCTGCCTCCCAGCCTAGCAGGGATTCATCCGGTGTTCCAAGTCTCCATGCTCCGGAAGTATCACGGTGACCCGACTCATGTCTTGGATTTCAGCTCAGTCCAATTGGACAAGGATCTATCATATATTGAGGAGCTTGTGGCTATATTGGACATGCAGGTTAGAAAGCTCAGGTCAAAGGATATTGCGTCAGTAAAGGTTCAGTGGAGGGGTCAGCCAGTCGAGGAGGCGACTTGGAAGACCGAGCAGGATATGCGGGGTCAGTACCCTCATCTTTTCCCCTCTTTAGGTATGTTTCTATGCTCGTTCGAGTACGAACAATTTCTTAAGAAGGGGAGGATGTAACGACCCGGCCGGTCGTTTTAAGAATTTTCGCCGCGATCTCCTATTTACCGCTTCTCCCATGTCTATTTATGTTATTGGAACTTGTCGGAGCGTTGAGTGTTGAAATCTGGGGTGATTTTGGGCTCATAGTCCATAAATGTGGAATCTAGCTTTAGAAATATGGCTGTAGCTAGAGCTGTGTGAAGACGGATCCAGAAAGGAATTCTGTCGACTCCGTTAGCTCCGTTGGGTGATTTCGGGGTTAGGAGCGTACTCGGAATGTGTTTTCGAGGTCGGTTGTGGATTTAGGCTTGAATTGGCGAAAGTTGGAAATTCGGCGATTTTGGCCGATAGGTGAGATTTTGATATCGGACTCAGAATGGATTTCCGAAAGCGACAGCAGGTCCATAATGTCGTTTATGACCTGTGTGCAAAATTTGAGGTCATTCGGATGAGTTTAGACGTGTTTCGGCGTCGGATGTGAATTCTAGAAATTTCCTAAGTTCTTAGGCTTGAACCTATGCATAATTGAAGATTTTGATGTTACAAGGTGTGTTTTTAAGGCTCGACCAAGTTTGAATAAGGTATTAGGGTTGGTTGGTAGGTTTGGTTCAGGTCCCGGGGGCCTCGGGTGCCCAAACGGGCATATTTTGGCCTAAGTCCTTTGCTGGTTTTCTGGTTTTACAGCAGCAGATAAGTGCTCTCTGCGATCGCGTGAATCAGTCCGTGATCGCGTAGTGTTAGATGGAGGTGGTCAGTTATTGTGCTTCATGATAGCAGAAGTCCATCCATGATCGCATTGTTCTGGTCAGTTGGTCACCGCGATCGCACGCCCATGATCGTGATCGCGTAAAGTATACTGAGGTTGGGGGAGGTGCAGTGTTTTACTCTATGCGATCGCGTGGCCTCAGACGCGATCGCATTGCTGTAGGATCAGAAGGTCCACGATCGCAGACCTTTAATCGCGAAACCAAAATCACTGGTCATGATGGAACCTTACTCGACCCGCTAGCTAAGCCAACTAACAATATATGCAAGACAAAAGAATATATAAGAAACTAAAATAGGATTGTCTGAACTTTTACAAATTTACCCAAGAAATGGTAGTACGAATCATGAGCTTCTAGGATTTAGAATTTACAAAGCTAATACAAATAATCACACGATCTGTTTGAAAATTACATGAACAGATCAATAATTTCTAAAACTACCAAGGACAAGTGGAAGCTTCTATCCAGAATACACAAACATCTTCAGGGTCAGATCCAGACTTCTCCAGCAGCTCCGCTCCAATAGCCTGTACGGAATGTGCAGAAGTGCAGTATCAGTACAACCGACCGCATGTACTGGTAAGTATCTTGACTAACCTCATCGAAGTAGTGACGAGTGTATTGGTAAAAAAGAGTCTCACACGTTAGCTGATTCGAGACAACTCAGCCGGATACGTGGACCAAGGGAAACGCGACAGCTGGACGTGATTCTTTAAAGAGATACAGAACAAAGAGGCACGAATCAATAAACCATCGAGTCCATCAGCCACGGGAAACTCAACCTGATCAAGACAGGGAAGAAACACGGTCAGAATGAATCTGGACAAAGCTACGGGTAGATACAAGGACCCACAATTGATTACTCGTACGTTATGTAACCGTACCCCAATTACCGTTATCCTTTATAACGCCCCATTAATGTCATAATTAGTCATTAATGGGAAATCATAGCAAGAGTTGTATGTTATATCAAGGAATATCCTATATAAGGGACGTCAATACATCTTGTAAAGGAATATCTGATTTTCGAATACAATCTACTTTGTTTTTCTATATTTCTGCAATATTGTCTATTACTCGTTTCTCTTTATTTCCTTGATTATCAGTAACCCGTGTTCATCCTAGAAATAGCTTTGGTCGAAGGATCTAATTCTTTGGTTAAAAAAATTGGTTCCGTTACTGGGAATCTGATAATCTTCGTTTGCTTTTCAAGCGATCTCCTCTGAACTATGTCGAACTCCAACAACAATAACCGGCAAAGGAGTGGAACCCAGTTCCATCACCTTCAAGAACCCCACATGGTTCAAGGGAACAATCCCCAAAAAGATCCAATAACAGCAATGATAATAATGATCAAACAGTGGAACGAGATCGAGTAAAGCAAATGATTGCAGAGTATGTGAGCCAAACTCTGCAAGAATTTGCGAGGGGATTACCAACAGCATTACTTGCACCACCGACACCACCCCTCAATAATACCATCACCATGGAAAATCCTCAATCTGGGTTGGCGAACTCAGGAAGGGGAGATACTCCTAACGAATCTCTCGAAGAAAGACCAGGTATAACTAATAACTCTGAATTACAAAATTTACTGCTAACCATGCAGAAACAGATGAAGGAGCAGAACAATCACATCGAACAAATTCCTGGAGTATCGCCTATCATCAAAGGCATTGATGTTGATAGGTATTATCAACAACCTTGGAAGCCAAGTGCGGCACCCTTGCCTATACCCAAGAAGTTTAAAATGCCTGACGTTCCCAAATATGATGGAACAACTGACCCACGTGATCATGTGACTTCTTTCACTACTGGAGTAAAAGGCAACGACTTAACAAAACAAGAGATGGAATCAGTCCTTGTCAAAACATTTTGGGAAACACTTACCAAATGAGCCCTAACCTGGTATTCTCTTCTCCCTGAAAATTCTATTGACTCTTTTGCTGAGCTTGCAGATTCATTTATAAAAGCACACTCTGGTGCACAAAAAGTTGAGAAAAGAATGGAAGACATATTCAAAATAAAACAAGGAGACACGGAACTACTCCGTGAGTTTGTAGACAGGTTTCAACGAGAAAGAATGCAATTACCCAGGATGCCTGATAATTGGGCAGCCATGGCATTTGAAAGCAACCTAATGATAAAAGCTCAGAAGCCACGAGACGACTTAAGGAAAGTCTAAGAGAATTCCCCGCTATAACATGAAACGATGTATATAATAGGTATAGTACTAAACTCAGAATATAAGAAGATATCATTGCTCGTTCAAGAGATGAAGATCATTCCAGATCCAGACGTCCTGAATCAGACAGAAGATCAGGTAAAAATAGGTACGATCCTTACTTAGGGCCCTCGGGACGTGATATTCGTCCCAGGTTCGAAAACACTAGGTCAGCCTATAGACCACCAGGAAGAGACGTAGTCTCATCCTCATCTAGATCCAGAAAAGATCAAGATGAACGACCTAGAGGTAATACCCGAATTGGGGATCATACCTTTAATGTAAGTACTACTGAATTTGTCTCAATATTGAGGAATATGGAAGACCAGGTTAAGTGGCCAAAAGAGATGCGATCAAATCCAAATAGAAGGAACCCAGATAACTGGTGTGAATTCCATAACGATCATGGGCACAAGACTGCGGATTGAAGAGTTTTACAAAGTGAAGTAGAAAATTTATTGAAACATGGCTATTTAACAGAATTGTTTAGTGATAAAGGTAAACAGGCATATGAAGAACATGCAGGAGCCCCCAAAGCCTCCTTCTCCAAAATGAACCGTCAACCTGATACACAGAGGTGAAGAAGTAAACGGAGTGGTCTGCAAATGACCACAAAGTTCACAATTACACATGGAAAACGGGTTCGTGAAAATCTAGAAGCGAACAATATAACCTTCGATGATGCAGATATCGGCGGATTAATGCTTCCTCACAACGATGCTCTGCTAATATCTTTACTTATTCATGACACTAACATAAAAGGAGTGTTGATTGATCCAGGTAGTTCAGTCAATATCATTTTGCTAAGAGTCGTGGAAGAAATGCTATTGGGGAATCAAGTAATCCCAAGGGCACGAGCCATATCAGGGTTTGATAACTCTACGGTTATAACAAAAGGAGAAATTGAGCTTAGCACTTATGCTGAGGGGGTGATCAAAAGTACCAGGTTCCAAGTCATCGATACTGACATGGCTTATAACGTAATCGTGGGAAGGCCATGGATCCACGACATGAAAGCAATACCCTCCACCTTGCATCAGGTAATTAAATTCCCCTCTGAATGGGGGATTCAGCAAATTAGAGGCGATCAGCAAATCGCAAGAAATATAAACTTCGTGGTACACTACAACAAAAAAATAGAGGTGGAAGAATCACAAGATAAGGGAATCTCCCAAGCGATTAACACCGCCCAAACATGCATGGAAGAAATTACTACCCAAATAGATTCTAGACCGGACGTCATTCATGAACCGGAGGAAGACGAGCACATCAAAACAACTACGGAAGAGCTCGAAGTTGTTCCATGGTCTTAACAAAAGCCTGAACAAAAAGTGTATATAGGAACGAGGCTGGGCCCCGGTCGAAGAGGTAAACTAATTGATTATTTAAAGCCTAATGCAGACTGATTTGCGTGGTCCCACTCAGATATGACAGGCATCCCACTAGAAGTAATGAATCATAAACTAAATGAAGATCCATCCTTCGTACCTGTTAAGTAGAAGAAAAGAAAGCAAGGACCATTCAAGAACCAAGTGATTGACGAAGAGGTACAGAAACTCTTGAAGATTGGTTCGATACGAGAGGTAACGTACCCTAACTGGCTAGCTAACACCGTGGTAGTACCTAAAAAGAATGGCAAATGGAGAGTATGCGTAGATTATACTGACTTAAATAAAGCATGCCCCAAAGATTCATTCCCATTGCCACATATAGATCAAATGATTGATGCCACAGCAGGTCATGAATTATTAAGCTTCTTAGATGCATATTCTGGTTATAATCAGATTAAAATGGATCCCTCAGATGAGGAAAAAACTTCCTTCATTACAAATAGGGGGAATTACTGTTATAAAGTTATGCCTTTTGGCTTGAAAAATGCTGGAGCCACCTACCAAAGGTTAGTGACTAAAATGTTCCAAGAACATCTTGGAAAGACGATGGAAGTTTATATTGATGATATGTTGGTAAAATCAACACAAGCGGAAGACCATTTCCAGCATCTCTCTACTACTTTTGATATTTTACGCAGGTATAATATGAAGCTAAATCCAGAAAAATGCGCTTTTGGAGTGCAATCAGGTAAATTTTTGGGTTTCCTTGTATCGAACAGAGGAATAGAGGTAAACCCCGCTCAAATTAAATCTATAGAAGAAATACCTGATATTTTATCAAATAAAAAAGAAGTTCAAAGACTAACATGGAGAATAGCAGCTTTGGGAAGATTTATTTCTAAGCCTTCCGCAATAAGTTTTAAATTCCTCTCAGTTCTCAAAAAGCAGAATCAGTTCGAATGGACTGAAGAATGTCCGCAAACCCTCAAGAATCTGAAGATTTATCTATCGAAACCACCGCTGCTTTCAAAGTCAAAAGAATGGGAAAGGTTGTACATCTACCTGGCTGTTTCAGAAATTGCTGTAAGCGCAGTACTGGTAAGAGAATAAAAAGTTAAGCAATTACATATCTACTATGTAAGTAAAACTTTGCTAGATGCAGAAACTAGATATCCACATCTGAAAAAATTAGCCTTAGTTTTAATAATGGCATCTAGAAAATTACGACCATATTTTCAATGTCACCCAATCACCGTTGTGACTTCATATCCTTTAAGAAATATTCTGCATAAACAAGAATTGTCAGGAAGATTAGCCAAGTGGGCCATAGAATTAAGTGAGCATGAAATAATCTATCAGCCTAGGACTGCAATTAAGTCTCAAATACTAGCTGATTTTGTTGCTGACTTTAGTAATAACATTGTTCCTGAAGTAGAGAAAGAGTTACAACTTTTTAACGGTGCTAATCCGGGCCTATGGACCCTATTCACCGATGGCTCCTCAAATATAAAAGGTGTCGGCTTAGGCATAGTCTTAATATCACCCACGGGTGAAAAGACACGGCAAGCTATCAAGTGTTATCCTATAACTAACAATGAAGCAGCATATGAAGCTGTTATTGCAGGGCTTGAACTCACACGGGAACTCTCAATCGAGCAAATCGTTATCAAAAGCGACTCCCAACTGGTAGTAAATCAGATGCAGGGGACTTACATCGCTCGAGAGACTCGAATGCAACAGTATCTTGAAAAAGCACGAGAGCTCGTGAGACAATTCAAAACATGGAAGGTAATGCAAATACCTAGAGAGGAAAATGCAGAAGCAGATGCATTAGCTAACCTCGCAGCAGTCACGGAAGTAACAAACAAAGACAATGCAATTGTCGTCCAACTATTCCACTCAATGATCGACCAGGACAGGAATGAGGTAACTTTCAACAACTTAACCTGGGACTGGAGAAACGAAATTCTTAATTTTTTGCAGAATGGCGCCGTACCTGAGGACAGGAAAGAAGCTCAAGCACTTTGCCGCAAAGCTGCATGATACTGCCTTATTCGCAACTCACTTTATCGCAAGATGTTCGGAGAACCCCTAGCTAAATGCCTCGGACCTAACCAAATGGAATTTGTGATGAAAGATGTCCACGAAGGACACTGTGGAAATCACTCAGGGGCGATATCCTTAGTGAAAACCCTAATAAGAGCTGGATACTATTGGCTTAAGATAGAAGAAGAAGCCGAGAACTTTGTATCCAAATGCGACAGGTGCCAAAGGTTTGCCAATAACATGCATCAACCAGCGGAATTATTGCATCCGATAGTATCCCCATGGCCTTTCATGAAATGGGGTATGGACATAGTGGGACCTCTTCCCACAGCTAAAGGACAGGTACGGTTTTTGCTCATGCTTACCAACTTTTACGAAATGGGTAGAGGCAGAAACGTTCAAACAAGTGCGAGAAAAGGAAGTTAAAAGCTTCTTATGGCGAAACATAATATGCCGCTTTGGGATACCAAAGGAGATCGTGTGCGATAATGGCCCACAATTCATAAGCTTGCAAATCACATAATTATTCGAAAGCTGGCAAATCAAACGGATCACTTCAATGCCATAACACTTCGTGGATATTGGTCAAGCTGAGTCAACGAATAAGGTCATCATCAGTAATCTAAAGAAGCGGCTGGATAAAGCCTAAGGAAACTGGCCTGATGAGTTACCAGCGGTACTATGGGCATACAAAACAACTTCAAGAACATCCACAAGAGAAACCTCATTCGCACTTGTCTATGGCTTAGAATCCTTAATACCTGTAGAGATTAGCGAACCAAGCATAAGTTTCGCAATAGCCATGGAGGACGCAAACGACGATGAATTGAGGACCAATCTGGACCCGCTCGAACCACGGAGAGAAGTAGCACTGATATGGATGGCATCTCAAAAACAAATCATAGAGCGTTATTACAACCGTAAAGCTCATCTCAGGTACTTCAAGATTGGGGACTTCATCCTCAAAAAAATCTTTCAATCAACGAAAGAAGCAGGCGCAGGAAAGCTAAATCCAAACTGGGAAGGACCCTACAATATCTGAGGCATAGCTGGGAAGGGCGCCTATGATTTGGAAGCTATGGACGGCAGAGTTCTACCAACAAGCTGGAACGCCATCCACCTAAAGAAGTATTACTTCTAAGGAAAAGAAGTACCCCCGGTCAGGTATCACACGTTCGATTTTATTTTGAACATTTAAAAATTTTACTAACTTTTTTAGATGATAGGCATAAAGCTAACCCATCACCAGATGATGATATTAGACCTGCAAAGACGCGAGGAAATAACACAATTCCCGGTCTAGGGTTACACTTTCTGATGGACGTTTTAAAGGGTTAAGCAGTCATCATCTAAAAAACTATATACCTTCGAGTCCGGAATATTTTTCCTTTTCAGGAAAAGGACCACAAGGAAGGAATAATCAAGTGCTCGAGATCTTATTCTTCAAAGCTCAAACACTTGGGGGACTATACAGTATAGAAGGCTAAGACGAAGCAAAGAAGACTATTAGAAAGTCAAAAGCTCGAGCCTGAAGATCCATCTACCCAACAAGACAAGTGATACAAGCAGGCTCGAAAGAGATCAAAAGAGTCATCCAAATACAAAGCCTAATTCAAAAATGCGAAAAACCTTCGAACATGTTCAGGATGAAAGGAAAAATATTAGTCACGAGAAAGAAATGTACATCTTTATACTTATTCAAAACTGTTGTAACAAAAACAGTTAGGGGTAAAAGATCATCATCAATGNTCCCAATCTTTATAAAAACTGTTACTAGTGACAAACAGTTGTTCCCTTGTATTAATATCGAAATACTGTTACCTATGAAAAGCAGTTACGAAATACAAGTGTATATCAAATCTGTTAAACAAAAACAGTTGCAACATGAGTTTTAGATGATAATCAAACACATGTAAAATGTCGTGGAAGTTCAAACAAAAAAACTTTCCTTGGAAACATTCTTAAACATGTGTAAAATTCCTATCACTCTATTGCATTATCATGAAGTTGAGACGTCTTCTTCATGTCAATCATAAAGGGCCCTCTTTCATAAATGAAGCCTACTACAAAAAGGCTCACAAACACCGTACCTACTATGAAAAGGTACGAGTGATTACAACATCCTCATGCAAAAATTCAGCGGTAAAAACAAAAACCTCGAAAATTAAACATGCAAAAGACTTAAGAGTAAAGCAGAAACTCGAAGCAAAAAGTCTTAATTTGCATATATTCAAAAAAGTGGCTAAGTAAGAACTAAGTACAAACTAGTACTTAGTCGCATATAGTTTATACATCGAAATGCCCCTCAGTTGGGTACTTTTGAAATATCCAAGTTTACCCCCGATGGAGCTAGGGGTAACCACCAATCAAATAAAAAAAAAGGGGGTGAATCAGCACTTTAATCTTCTCGAGAAGGAGGATTGACTTCTTCATCAGCAGGAGGAACGGGAGCAACTAGGGATGAAGAAGCACGAGCAACAGGAGTCTTACCATCAGGTGAAGAGAAGTTATGACCTTGTTGAGACTTCTCCATGGCTTCCTTAGTTTTAGCTATTTCAGCACTAAGGTCGAAACCCTCTTGACTCATTTCTGTCAATGTGTCAAGGCGAGAATTCATATACGACCAGCTCACATCAACAGCAGCCGCCTCTTAAAGATCTTCATAATCCCTTGCCTGTCCTTTTCTTGAAAAGATTCCCCTCAGCTGGAACCTATATTATCACCTGCCGCATCTCTCTGCTGGAAGACCCTACTTCCCTAACTGAAGGCATAGAAGCAGGCAGAGATGAAGCAACAACAGGCATGAAAGGTTGAGGAACTGGAGAAGCCACGGGCAAAGCAGCAGGCACGAAGGATTAAAGAGTTGAGGAAGCCACGGGAAAAGCAACAGCAGAAGCCGTAATAGCCAAAGGAGTAGATGAGATAGCTTCTCTTAAAGAAGCAGGAAAAACAGCAGCCAAAGGGACATCATCAGGAGCAAGGTCAAAACCTTACTCATGAATGGGGGAATGTGAAACATCATCAGAGGTAGAGGGCTCAACCACAGAAACGGAAGGCAAAGTCATGGGTGTAGACTCATCGTCTGAAACCACCCGCCTTTTCCGTGGCCTGTGCACCAAAGCACCCTCTTCTTCTTCTTGTTCTACGGAACGGGACTCACCAATCTTCCTCTTCGAGGAAGACGAACCAACAATAATCTCTTGGGCCTGGGCCAAAGACATCTTCGGGATGGATGAAGCAAACACCCCAAAAGCAGAGAACCCTATCAAAAGGGAAAAAGTTAAGTGACAGAGAACAAACAGGCTCGAGTAAGGAAAGAAGCAAGAATAAAAGCTTCACTTACCGTTGGTCTTTACATGCCAACCGTACTTCCCTGCGAAGTACTTCCAAGATCTATCTTCTAAAGGAAAAACGGACAAAAATTTTTCTACCCAATCACGGATACCAGAAACATTCTCAAAAGTACCCATGATTGTTGAGAGAAGAAGAAACAGATACGGTGTTAGTAAAACATCTCAAGTTAGAACGAGGAAAAGTAAATAGATGTGAGCTAAAGCGTACTCACCTGCACGATTTCACTTCTCAGGGAAGGGAAGATTTTCTTTACCCACTAAACCAACAGTGGGTACAGTGACATACCGGAGGTACCAACCCCTATCCTTATCATCTACAGGGGTTACCAACACTCTTTTACTCCTAGCAGTCAGAGTAAAAACCCCTTGACGAAACAAGGAAGGAAATTAGAGATGAATAAGATGGTTGAAAGTAAAAGGAACCGAGGCTAAAGAAGCTAAACTCCTAAGACATGCGACAACTCGCCACACAAACGGACCAACTTGTCCTAAGAAGATATTGAAGAAACGGCAGAATTCAATTATGACTGGATCAATGGAAGATCTAAACCCTAGAGTAAAAGGGTATGTATAAACAAAAGAGTATCCCATCTTGTAAGACGTTATTCTTTGATTACTATTCAGAATGTAGACAGGGAAATCAGGCCTCCAAAAGCACTCCCTACGAACAACGGAAATCTGACCCTCAGTAATAAGGGTTGGATACCTTTCGACACTCTCAAGGGAAGAAGATTGGTCTACAAGAACTTGATTATCTCTAGCAAAGACAAACTCAATAGGAATAATTTCATCAACTCCAGGTTCACGAAGGCGTTCACCTCTACCTCTAGACAAAGACCGGGAAGCCCTAGCCCTCGGAGAAACTAGAGACCTAGCAGAAGTAGGGGAAACTATCTGAGAAGAAGAAGAGCCTCTCGAAGGAGTGGATCCTAGACTCCTAAGTCTACCACCCCTCCGACTCCTA
>ML391544.1:24394-51088 GCA_005239525.1 Nicotiana knightiana
CTGAGTAACTGCAGAACCAATCTGAGAAGGACACGTGGTTTGAGCATTAAATAGAAGTGACAAACGACGCCTATGATTCAGAGAAAGATACAATGTTTCGAGGTAAAGCGGCGGCAAAATATTCCCGCCATAAATGTGTATCCACTTACCAAATATTAATCGATAAATAAATGGTAAGTGGGGGGACTATTTGTATTGGTAAAAAGAGTCTCACAAGTTAGCTGATTCTAGACAACTCAGCCGGATACGTGGACCAAGGGAAACGCGACAGCTGATCAAGACAGGTAAGAGATACAGTCAGAATGAATCTGGACAAAGCTACGGGCAGATTCAAGGACCCACAATTGATTACTCGTACGTTATGTAACTGTACCCCAATTACCGTTATACTTTGTAACGCCTCATTAATGTCATAANCGGGACGGGAATACAACTTGTAAAGGAACATCTGATTTTCGAATACAATCTACTTTGTTTTTCTATATTTCTGCAATATTGTCTATTACTCGTTTCTCTTTATTTCCTTGATTATCAGTAACCCGTGTTCATCCTAGAAATAGCTTTGGTCGAAGGATCTAATTCTTTGGTTAAACAACGAGACTTTTTATTTAAAAGATGCTTATTGATAACATAGTAATGTAAACTAGCAATAGAACAATATCACAATATAATAGAGTAGAGTACACGACACGACTGTACAAAGCAATAACAGAGTACCAAAAAGAATCACAATTCAACAGTTTCCAGCATCTCGACCAACCCTTTCCTTAGAACGAGAATCCATGAACCACAAAAATCACCTCAAAGCTTTCATAGTGTGAGAGAAGTACTCAAGACATCAAATTTGACGACATGGCAACACCCTTCGTGCATTTATCTCTTCCTCACCATATATGTGTAAAACAGTACCAACCAAATGATAGAATACCGATAATAGAAGTGACAAGGAAGGGAATATGCAAGCAGTAATAATAAATGTGAATGTACAAAAGAACATCAGTAACAGACTAAGAAGAGAGCATAGAGTTAATGACCACAATCAGGAAAAAAAGGTTATAATTTCATCTAACTAACATGATAGAGGCATGAATATGGACATAACAATTACGAGAAGGGGGAGGGGTACATGTTATTTATAATGCAACAAGTAGAGGCATGAATGGCCAACATGGAAGAAGACCCATACCTAAGTGTAACAAAAACAGATATGACATGGATGAAATCATAACAACAGGAAGTAGGAATGATGTTTACAAGTTAAACAAGTAGAAGGTATAGGCGACACAACAACGATTGAGATAGAGAATGAGGACAGAATAGTGACGACAAGTCACATAAGAACCATAAATACGATGGTAACAATTACATGTAAGACATGAAGATACATGCAAGAAAAGAATGTCATAACATAATGCATGCCTCTCGTCCTCACTTGCACGGAAACACCCATCGGGCCACGAACTCGCAATGATACAAAAGTATAAATGCAATGGAACGACATCACCCTTCGTGCTTTACACTCTTCCTCACATAATAATGAATATAAACAATGGCACGGCATCACCTTTCATGCTTTACACTCTTCCTCACCAAGAATATAAATTTCAATAAAGTAGCCAGGTGGGAAGTATAAATAACATCGATGAGAGTGTCAAACGAATATTCCAAACAAATTCTCAATCACTACTTTCCAAGCCAACAATAATTCAATGAATTATCAAGGCTATATAATTCAAGTACTTCCACAATTCGCACGATTTTTCAACAACACAAGCATGTAATCTAGAAGCTCAAAATATCGACCATAGCAATATATTAATGACTATTCGTAGAGATGTACGAATTAGACACACCAATGTATTCTAAGAATTTACATCAAATTGATTAAGTTAATTAGGCTAAGTCTCGACTTTAACATTTAACACTATGTTCTAAATATCTAGAAGTCAAGTGTGGCATGAAGCAATAAGGTTGTGAAATTCTACAAGGCACATTTATAACCTAATCTACCCCCGAGCATGATTAACCCCGGCACATAAATATACGCTCATCACCTCATATATGTATCACCCCCCCCCCCCCCCGCATGTAGCAAACAATGAAAAATAGGAGGAAAAGATCCCTCAACAAAGCTAGGAAAAACACTTACCTTAATTCGGCTATCTCCACACTAAATTTTCGCCTTTCCTTTACAAATTCATCTCCGCTCATCTCAATCTAGCCCAAGATGACTTGAATACATCACCCAATGCAAGAAGAAATAGTTTCAATTAATAAAGTTGTGTTTCTTATTCAATTTCTAAAAAGTCAACAAAAGTCAACTCCCCGGGCTCGCACCTCAAAATCTGATAAATTTTACAAAACTCGAACACCCACTCAGATACGAGTTCAACCATACAAAAATTATCAAGTTCGGAAACCAATTCGTCGTTCGAATCATCTATTTACATTTTAAAAAATTTCTTCAAAAACCACCATTTTCCCCAACTCAAAGCACAATTTAAATGACAAAATAAAGTTAAAATCAAGGGATATAATAAATTCTAGGTGAAGAACACTTACCCAATTTATTTGCGTGAAAACCTCACAAAGAATCGCTCAAAACCGAGCTCTACAAGTCAAAATGTGATAAAAATGATTTAACCCTCGATTTGGGATTATATTCCGTCTGCCCAGGTTTTTATGCATCGCGAACGCGGAGATACGGTCGCGTTCGCGAAGAAGAAAATGAAGGTTGTTCTGTTTGGTCGTTGTGAACACGACGACGAGCTCGCGAACGCGGACAAGGAAAAATGTAACGACTCACCATTGGCCTACGCGATCGGGAGGATAGGCATGCGAACGCGAAAGAGGGAAAAACATAAGTACGCGTTCGCGGGCAGAAGAATGTGAACGCACAGAAGGAATGTACATTAGTGCCCAGGGCCTGGTTTGCACTACGCAAACGTGGAAGGGAGTACCCTTCATGAAAGCGGAGGAGCAGACGCGAATGCGAAGGAGAAAACCAGAAGACAAATATCATCAATCCAAAATAGAAGAAAATGGCTCGTAGCCCATCCGAAACACACCCGAGACCCCTGGGACCCTGTCTAAGCACATAGACTAGTTCTATAACCTAACACGGACTCGCTCGGGGTCTCAAATCACATCAAACAACTCCGAAACGACGAATCACACCAAGAATCGAACTTATGAATTTCCAAATTTTCCAACTTCTAAAAGTCGTGCCGAAACCAATCAACCCAACCTGAAATGACGTCAAATTTTGCAGGAAAGTCCCAAATGACATGACGAAGTTGTTCCAACTCTCGGAAATCAAGTTCTGGCCCCGATATCACCAAAGTCAACCATTGGTCAAATCTTTCCACTTTCCAACTTCAACTTTCGTCGAAATGCCTCAAATTACCCTACAGACCTCCAAATCCAAATTCGGACGCACATCTAAGTCCAAATTAACCATACGAAGTTTCTGACCTCATCCAAAACTCATTCGGGAGTCGTTTATACAAAAAATCAAATTCTCATTGCTTAAGCTTCCAAAACTAGAATCCTTCTTACAATTCTACTCTGAATCATCCGGTACTTGAATCCAATCATGCACGCAGGTCAATATACATAATGTGAAGCTGCTCAAGGCCTTATGCCACCGAACGGAGCTTAAATTCTCAAAACGACCAGTTGGGTAGTTACATTCTCCCCCTCTTAAAACAAACCTTTATCTTCGAACGTACCAAGAATCGACTCGACGCCCCCAAATTACTGAATGCACACTTCTAAACATACCCCCGCGGGTGATCCCACGTCACCCTACTCTACATAAGCTTGAAGACACACCACAAATAGAGATCCTTGTTTCAACCTCGGTCCTTAAAACTTAGAACCCCATCCAGAATTCATTACAAGACCTAAATCCCACATCTACACATTGTACAAGTCTGAACCAGCTGCATCAAATCATGACCATAACCCAAGATGTAATCACACCGCGTACCCCTTCATTTTAGTACTCACATTAGGAACTACTGACCACCATTACTGCCCAAAAACAAATCCGGTACCGATAACAAACCTCATATCGATTAGAACCTCATTCCAAAACCTTCATACCCTTCCGATGATGAAAGAAACGCACATGACCGCTTAACCACTCATCTGGTCAATAAACTAAGAAACTCACTCGCTCGACCAGGGCCATTGCCCAAATCCTCAACAAATCATAGTGTTATTCTTCCAAACCTTCCTCGTCCCAATACAATGGTGCAAATCTCAGGTCTAGGAACCTCATCTCAGCCAACACAAGCAACCATACCGACTAGTATCAACAATAATTATATGGAGCCCCTCACAACCCGGTTTCGTACACTAACAAATAATAACTCAGACATGACAGATACCAGAGAAAGCTAAATAAGAAGACTAACAAATAAGCTAAACAAACAGGGAAATTTTAGCACTTCACTATGATCTTTTCTAACAAGATGAAAGCAAAAATACACAAAACAGGAATAAGGAGTCACATTTCATCACTGCACCGTTGCGGCGTGCAACCCGATCCCATCATATCAATCCACATAGGGTACCCATAGAGCCATAATACTTGGGCTCACTGATCACATGTGCGTCAACATCAAGCACAACAGAGTGCATAAAACATAACGGTGGGGAAATCATTAGGAACAAACAATACTAGGAAAGTCAAGCACAACTATGGTGCACTAAGCTAAGCAACATCACAAAGGCCACCTCACCCAAAGCGCCACGAGGTCTAACTGAATCACAATATGCGTGCGGAGAATCATGTAAACCTCAAAACCAATCGTACTATAATATAGAAACATATAACATAAACCAGGGCGTGAATAACATCCATTTCGCCTGATGATATACATGTGGAAACAACTGCGCAAGAGTAAGAAAATCCAATCTGATACTGAACACACATTCTTGTTAGGCTCAAAATAATCCCCAACCAAATTTCTATTGTCCTCAAACATGTAATAACCTTCCAAATCATCCAATTTTATACACTTCTTCACAACTCGCAATCAAGGAATAGTCTGCCAACAAGAACATTCAGCCCCTGAGCCTCAGGAATACCGGAATTTTCATACCCAACCTCAACACGGCTACTCCAATAGCTGACACGTAATTCATACTCCATCATCTCACGGAGAAACACCCATAAGTCGAAACACATTGTACCTGCGAACAGGCGAACTCTACTTCGATGGAAACACCTAGTGCCAGCAAGACCTTAAACACCTGGAATCGTCCATGCCATCAAGAACTCGTATCCTTCCCTTCAGAACTAACTGCAACCTTGTACATGCAACTTTTCAACCCCACACGACGCATCGCCTCTAACATGCTAACTTGCAACACTACGATCATTTCATAATCAACTCTGCACCATAAGCAATTTGAACACCTCATCAACCGAGAATCTTCCATTTAACTCAATCCAGGGAACACCACCCAACGCAATATAGCTTCGATACCTATAGAGAACATCAACTCCGACCGTGGTCAAAACCATGGTAGATTCTTCGGGACTCCGTAAAACATAATCAAGTAATCAGAAGCAATCACCTCTAACTCAACTGAATCACGCAAACTACTTACTCGAAAGTAACTCAATCCGATATGACCACCCTGAGGGAACTTCTTGGGAATCCGAAACCATTTCTTGCATCACCCCAACATTGACAGGTAGACCTTTCTTTACAAGGAAATACCGCAAATCTGATTATCGTTTGCTACCGCCTTTAAACCTGCCCGTAGAAAAATTAAAAAATCTTTAAAGGCTACATAAGACCTGAAACTTGCCAGAACCTTCTCGATAACCACTTATCTTACTCTGATCTTTAATGCATAGCTAATTCACATCGAGCAGCCCCTGCTACACCAACATATGCCCATTCAAAGAAATAACCAAGAAACCTCTCAGTCCGGAAATTATACGGCCCATGACCTACAATCTGATTGTCATTAGCAGACTCCAACACTTAGCTCGAAGCCATAGAGCACCCCATCATATATGAGCGATCGATAAGAGTCAAAGTCGTATATATCAAGCTGAAACAAGGTTGCACGATGAGGAAAGAAGAAAGGGAAATTTTCCTAAATGCCCTGTAGCCTCCCGAAGATAGGTATGGACGTCATCATACCGATCCGCAGGACTCTACTAGACACTTGCTCATGACTCGTAGAACCTACAAATATAGTGCTCTGATACCACCTTGTCACAACCCAAAATCACAGGTCATGATGGCACCTAACTCGACCAGCTAGGTAAGCCAACTAACAATAGATGCAAGACAAAAGAATGTATAAGAAACAAAAATAGGATTGTCTGAACTTTTACAAATTTACCCAAGAACTGGTAGTACGAATCATGAGCTTCTAGGATTTAGAACTTACAAAGCTAATACAAATAATCACATGATTTGTTTGAAAATTACATGAACAAATTAATAATGTCTAAAACTACCAAGGAAAAGTGGCAGCTTCTATCCAGAATACACGAACATCTTCAGGGTCAGCTCCCGAATTCTCCAGCAGCTCTGCTCCAATAGACTGCACGGAGTGTGCAAAAGTGCAGTATCAGTACAACCGACCCCATGTACTGGTAAGTATGTTGACTAACCTCATCGAAGTAGTGAAGAGACTTTTTTTATTTAAAAGATGCTTATTGATAACGCAGTAATGTAAACTAGTAATAGAACTATATCATAGTATAATAGAATAAAGTACACGACATGACTGTACAAAGCAATAACAGAGTACCAAAAAGAATCACAATTCAACAGTTTCCAGCATCTCGACTAACCCTTTCCTTAGAACGAGAATCCATGAACCACAAAAATCACCTCAAAGCTTTCATAGTGTGAGAGAAGTACTCAAGACATCAAATATAACAGCACGACAACACCCTTCGTGAATTTATCTCATCCTCACCATATATGAGTAAAACAATACCAACCAAATGATAGAAATACCGATAATAGAAATGACAAGGAAGGGAATATGCAAGCAGTAATAATAAACGAGAATGTACAAAAGAACATCAGTAACAGACTAAGCAGAGAGCATAGAGTTAATGACCACAATCAGGAAAAAAAAGGTTATAATTTCATCTAACTAACATGATGGAGGCATGAAGATGGGCATAACAAATAAGAGAAGGGGGACGGGTACATGTTCTTTATAATGCAACAAGTAGAGGCATGAATGGCCAACATGGAAGAAGACCGTACCTAAGTGAAACAAAAACAGATATGACATGGATGAAATCATAACAACAGGAAGTAGGCATGATGTTTACAAGTTAAACAAGTAGAAGGCATAGGCGACACAACAACGATTGAGATAGAGAATGAGGACAGAATAGTGACGACAAGTCACATAAGAACCATAAATACGATGGTAACAATTACATGTAAGACATGAAGATACATGCAAAAGAATGTCATAACATAATGCATGCCTCTCGTCCTCACTTGCACGGAAACACCCATCGTGCCACGAACTCGCAATGATACAAAAGTATAAATGCAATGGCACGGCATCACCCTTCGTGTTTTACACTCTTCCTCACATGATAATGAATATAAACAATGGCACGGCATAACCCTTCGTGCTTTACACTCTTCCTCACATGATAATGAATATAAACAATGACATGACATCACCCTTCATGATTTACACTCTTCCTCACATGATAATGAATGTAAACAATGGCACGGCATCACCCTTCGTGCTTTACACTCTTCCTCACATGATAATGAATATAAATAATGGCACGGCATCACCCTTCGTGGTTTACACTCTTCCTCACATGATAATGAATATAAACAATGGAACGGCATCACCTTTCGTGCTTTACACTCTTTATCACATGATAATGAATATAAATAATGGTACATCATCACTCTTCGTGCTTTACACTCTTCCTCACCAAGCATATAAATTTCAATAAAGAGCTAGTTACGAAGTATAAATAAAATCGAGGAGAGTGTCAAACGAATATTCCAAATAAATTCTCAATCACTACTTTCCAAGCCAACAATAATTCAATGAATGCTCAAGGCTATATAATTCAAGTACTTCCACAATTCCCACGATTTTTCAACAACACAAGCATGTAATCTAGAACCTCAAAATATCGATCATAGCAACATACTAATGACTATTCGTAGAGATGTACATATTAGACACACCAATGTATTCTAAGAATTTTCATCAAATTGATTAAGTTATATTAGGCTAAGTCTCGACTCTAACATTTAACACTACGTTCTAAATATCTTGAAGTCATGTGTGGCATGAAGCAAGAAGGTTGTGAAATTCTACAAGGCAAATTTATAACCTACTATACCCCCGATCATGATTAACCCTGGCACATACATATACGCTCGTCACCTCATATATTTATCACCCCTGCATATAGAAAATAATGACAAATAGGAGGAAAAACTCCCTCAATAAAGCTAGGCAAAACACTTACCTAATCCGGCTAACTCCACACTCAATTTTCGCCTTTCCTTTACAAATTCATCTCCGCTCATCTCAATCTAGACCAAGATGACTTTAATACATCACACAATCCAAGAAGAAACAGTTCCAATTAATAAAGTTGTGGTTCTTATTCAATTTTTAAAAAGTCAACTCCCCACTCCCGCACCTCGGAATCCAATAAATTTTACAAAACTCGAACACCCACTCCGATAGTCCGATACTGAGTTCAACCATACAAAAATTATCAAGTTCTGAAACCAATTCGCCCTTCAAATCATCAATTTACATTTTGAAAACTTTCTTAAAAAATCACCATTTTCCCCAACTCAAAACACAATTTAAATAACAAAATAAAGACAAAATCAAGGTATATAAAAAAATTCTAGATGAAGAAAACTTACCCATTTGATTTACTTGAAAACCCCACAAAGAATCGCTCAAAACCGAGCTCTACAAGTCAAAATGTGATAAAAATGATTTAACCCTCGATTTGGGATTATATTTTGTCTGCCCAGGTTTTTATGCATCGCAAACGTGGAGATATGGTCGCGTTCGCGAAGAAGAAAATGAAGGTTGTTCTATTTGGTCATCAGGAAAGCGACGACGAGCTCGCGAACACGGAGAAGGAAAAGCGTGATGCCTCACCATTTGCTTACGCGAATGCGAGGATAGGCATGCGAACGCGAAAGAGGGAAAAACATAAGTACGCATTCATGGACAGAAGAGTGCGAACGCGTAGAAGGAATAGCCACCAGTGCCCAGGGCCTGGTTTGCACTACTCGAACGCGGAAGGGAGTATGCGAACACGAAGAAGGAGAAGGTTGACTGTCGCGATCATGGTTGTGTTCGCGCGAATGCGATAAACAAATATTCCCTCTATCGCACTCCCTTTTTTTTCCTCTCCGAATCGGGTTTATGACATTGGTTGGGACAACTCGTTCCTTTTGGTAAAGGGATTTGCATATTTTGAAGAGTTGCCACCTAACGATTTCAACGGTGCGTTAGGGCACCTAAGAGGTTTAATTACAACTATGTTACTAACCAGAGATTTGGGTAACGGCTTGAAATTATCCTAAAGGGAAGGTGTTAGGCACCCCTCAGGATCCACAAGTGTGGTTCCCAGCCAAATGATTTCGTGAATTTGTACAATTAGCAAATAACAAGTAAAAGCTCAAATAAGAGGGGATTTAAGTCTTAAGCATGCAGATGTTTGAAAATATTAAAGGAGATTAGACTTTGAAAAGGATTACGAGCTAAGCATATAAAAGGTATCCTAGGTTTATAATAATATGGATCACATAAATGCAATACCCGGTAATCACTCCTCGAAGAGGGGATACACGTGGTATTAGCGCACTGGTCATCGTATCCATATTCTACCCTTCCCACGCTGTAAGGTTATTAAAAACAAGTGTTGGTATCGACCTCTATTGCATGATGTTACCCGTCCCTTCCTATCAATCCCGGAGGAAATTGGGACTTCTATCCTAAAGAGAGGTGCTAGGCAGACCCTTAGGTTTTAAAGGTAAAAATTCTAGGGCGACAGATAACAAAACAAGTAGGACTACAGATAAAGAAAAGCATAGAAAGCAGATAAAGGCTCAAGTATTCCTCCACACATAGTACACATAAACAACATGTCTCATACACAACTAAGGTCCATATTAATTCAGAATCCTAAAGCATGGTATCTAGGTGATAACACAAAGACGGATTTATTGCATAACTCAGAGAGGAAGTCTTAATCAGGCTTGCCTACTGGTTTTTAGCATGCTGACAGTTAAACATGATCACAAAGACAGTTCAGATTTTATTACTTTATGGTTGATTACCTAAGACTTTCCTAGACGTGGGACAGTGTATACTAATTATCTGAATTGTTAGAGGGGTTGTTGCAAAGTATTATCTACACATGTTGTTCTAGGTTGTTCAGAACACAGAATTATTGTCAGTTGTTTTAGAGAAGCTGAGTGAAATGTTTTATACCTTTTACATACACCAGTAGTTACACTAGGTGTTGTTAAGCGAGTACAAATGAAATCCTAAAACATGGTATCTAATGCACAGAGATGCAGAATGATGCAGAATCAGAAGCCTAAACATGATCTCTAAATGCACAAATATTGCTTTGTTTAAACATGGTTCATGATAGGTTTATTAGTATTGTTTATCCTAAACAGGATCTCTAAGTGTACATGGCAGCGTAGAGGTTATTAGCACATTTTAGCACAGGACTTTCGAAATAAGATGCCAATAACTGCTGAAAACAGTAAGTGTAAGACTTAGGGAACATGGTCTCTAATGCATGATCTTGCACATAAGAGTCCTAAGCATGATTTCTATTGCGCAAATAAGGAATAAAACCTAATAGCATGGATTCTACCCTCTAATAGCTATAGCATGCATATTTACCCTTCCCTTTTCACTATCCATCCCAAAGAGTTGTTTACACAATTATTACAGGCATTTGCACGAATTACATAACTGAATAATGAAAAGAAGAAGTTATACTATAGGGAGCCTGCTGATAGGCCCAGAATCACTAGAATGCCTCATTGCCATTCTATTCATAACCTTTCACATGATCCAGGTGTGTCAAAGTTCCCTAAGGATCTCAAGAGATTCCGGGCAGTGCTCACACCCAGATTTCATAGCCAAGATAGAGTAAGTGCAGTGTGGAATGGCCAGCCTCTATGTGTCAGAGTTTAGAGGGAGCTCAAGGGTCCCAAGGCAATGCTCACACAGAGGGGGCAGAACCTAGACTTCTAAGAGTATATGTGAGAGTGCTTGACATAGTTTTGAAAAGGTTAAGTAAGAAAAAGGTTTTGAAAAGGGTAAGTAAGAAAACAGTTCTGAAGAGGGAACTTGATTGGAATAGTTTTATAACAAAAAAAAATTAACCACCAAAAGGGGCAGGAACACCAAGTTCAACATCACACAAAGGACCAGGAATAATCCAACAATCACAAGCGGGGGTAATGGGATTTGAGGGACAAATACAGATCAAGTAAGGGTAAGCATGTAGCAGGTAGAAACACATATAGGCATGCAATCAGAAGCTCCTAAAGGTTCGAGGATCAGGGGTACAGGATGAAACTAACATGGCAGTACCAACCAGTTTAAGATAGGAGAAGATGATCTAATCTAATGTATCAAACATAAGCATGGAGATTCACATAAAGACATATTTGGAGTACACAAAGACATGCTAGATGGAATCCAATCCTAGTTACATGTTGAACAACATAATAGTAAGTAAAAGCAAATTAGAAACACAATGAACTGCATCAGTAATAGAAACATGTTGGTTTGAGAGATGAAATATGAATTAGAACATACCAGTGAAGTGAAGAAAACAGTAACACAAAGCAGAAGATAGGAGATGCACAGTAGTTAGCCTTGGCTTGCAGCCGACTAACTTAGAATAGTAGCAAGTAGCACAGAAGAGAGAATAGAGAGCAAGTTTTTGTTGTGAGAGAGAGAGAGTTGAACAGATTAATTCCTGTGTCATGGAATGAATAGAGTATATATATATAGTTTGAAACTAGGTGAAAATAAAGTAATAATTAGACTGCCCAGTAATTATGGAACTCAAAGAATCAATTAGTTGCAAAATCAGTACTAGTACTCCCTTAATTAAGGGAGTTAAATTTCAAACGGTCAGAATAGGTAACAAGTAAGAAAAGGAATCGTGTATAACAAATAAGGAAAGATTTCGAACATAGTAAGCATAGAGTAGGAAATTGGGGTCAGGTTCATAAGGTTTTAATTAAAACACCACAGTAAGAATCAAATGATAGTAAAATTAGTCATGTAATAAGGCAAGAAGTAACTAAAGGTCGTAAAAATATTATCACAGGAAATCAATTAAAGGAAATCAATCACAGGAAATTAGGGATTATAGGAGTAGTACTGATTTAAGAATCAGCATAAGTTATCTAGAGTAAACACACAACGGGAGAGAATCAGAAACACTAGTAATATTTAGGGTAAAATAACACGGAATTAGGGGTTTACACAGAACTTTACATGGATCACTGAATAAGCATAATACAAGCAGGAAAGGTAAAGATCTAGAGGTATCAATGAACAAAAAATAGAGTAGAATCACAGAATAAGCACGGGTAATAGCAGCCAGAAACACTAACAAGCAATATAGGGTAAAACATCACGAAATCACAGAGTATTCAAGAGAACATAGTGATCATAATAGGACAGATAAACATATTGTTGGAAACAAACTTAGAGCCACATATTAAAGCCAAGACTTTAGGGTCTTTTAACGAAATAACTCAGACACAGAAAGGGAAAGGTTTAAACATAACGAAAATCACAAAATAATACTTAAAATCTGAAGGGAAATCATTTTTGAAAAAGGGGTTTGAAACCTTTGTTTTGATAAATGAAGAGTCGTTTCAGAAAACAAGAAGATCTTTGAGGAAAACATGGAAAAACCTCTGAATACGTATAGATCTGTGATAGATCTAAAAGGATCGGGAGGTTTAAAGTTAAGGTTTCCAAAGAGAACCCAGAAAGGAGAAGAGAATAACTCGAAATTGCCGGTTTTAACCAGAAAGTGTAAAGATCTTACTCGGACGGCCATGGGTACCCGGAAAGATGGCATGAGACCGGAGATGGTGAGTGGATTTCCTCTGGTTCACTTGAAGGCCTCAAAACAGTGACACACATTCAATGGGGGAGCCATAAGGCTGGTAGGTGGTTGAATCACTGATGCGTGGCTAGAATTCATAGTTTTAAGCATTATATACCTTACATTTTATGTGCTTTTGTGATAAAAATACACGTTATATGTGCATAATGGAGTCTGTTTCATGTGTAGGTGAATTGGATATGGAAGCCGAGCTAAATGGGTTCATAAACGTTAAAAATATGCTCAAGAGTCGAAAAGGAGTGACCCGGGCAATACCCGGGCATTTGCCCCCTAAAGCCAGGCATGCCCAGGCATTAAGGGGGCGTTTGGCCCTTAAGTCCAGGGTGACCCTGGCGTTAGCCAGGAGTTAGGCCCCTAGCGCCAGGCCTGCCCAGGCGTTAAGGGGGCGTTTGAGGCTTAACGCCTGGGTGCCTGGTCCAGTCAACTCCGAGTTTTAAAGGTTTTTAAGTGTTTTCCGGTTGGAATAGAAGTCTCCTACACGTTTAGGGTTTATCCCAAACATATAAATAGACCCAAAAACACAACTTTGAGGGGAGGATGCCATTTTTGGAGAGAATATACACACAAGATCATTGAAGAAGCAAAGGATTATCAGTTTTCTTCATCTTAATCTAGTATTTTCCATTGATGAAAAAAACTTATGCAATTGTTTAATTCTAGTATGAGTGGCTAAACATCCATTGTTCTGGGGTTGTGGGTTAGCCATGATTATTGTTATTCGATATTAACTTAACCTTGATTTTAATTCGCACAATATATGGTTGTTTCTTCAATTCTGCGTTTAATTGCTTAATTGTTTGGCCAGCAATTTGGTTCTATATACTATCTATGTTATGCTTGGAAAAGCCGTATATAGATTAGAGAAGAATTGATAGGAATATACCTAGTCACCGTTCTTAATTAAACATCGAAATCTTAGTGCGTTCTAATAGATTAATTTCATAGGAATATAGGCGTTAATCTATTGAGAATAGGCGAGTAGTACTTCGGGAGAAGGCTACGAGAGCAATTATCGATTAATTAGCAACCATGAGTGAATTATATGAAAGGGAGAGTTAATTAGAATGCAATATGAATGGTGAATTGATCACAACCCTGGAATATTTGTCTCTATTGAATACACAACAATATTCTCGTTACTTGATAATTAGTTCATATAATCATAGAATAAATTAGTTATATTCTTGGATTTTGTTTTGTCTCGATTAAATAGCAACTAGAGTGATTCAATAAGTAGTTTACGCAAGTCCCTGTGGGTTCGACATTCGATTTAACATTATATTACTTGCTACGACCACGTATACTTGCGTGTGCGGTTTGGGACCAACATGTTTTTGGCGTCGTTGTCGGGGACTTGAATATAGACTACTTTTTAGTTACTTGCTTTAATTGTTTATTTCATTGAGTCTAACGTCACGTGATTTTTTCTCTAATCTCATGAACTTCGAGTGAATGTGTAGGGTCAGAAGACAGGATAGACTTGACGGCTTTGACCCCGAACCTGAGAGATCATTTCACAGGAGATTGCGAGAAGCAAGAGATACAGACAATCTTCAGGACTTCATCCGATTTCCTGTGAACATGGCAGAGGAACAACACATGGCGGTTCAGGAGGTGGCAATGCCAAGCATTGCTAATGTCACCTCCAGCATCGTGAAGCCCAGAATCACTGGGCACTTTGAGCTGAAACAGAGCATGATCCAACTACTTCATGCAAACGGGCAGTTTTTGGGTCTTCCACACGAGGATCCACAGCAACACATTTTGAACTTCTTGGAGATTAGTGATACTTATATCACTAACGGGGTCACGCCAGATTATGTGAGGCTCACGCTTTTCCCATTCTCTATATTGGGCGAAGCAAAGCGATGGCTGAAGGAAGAACCAGCTAATTCCATCACAACATGGAACGATCTGGCGAGAAAATTTCTGGCAAGGTTTTTCCCTTCAGGAAAGACCGCAAAGATCAGGAGTGAGATAGTCTCCTTTAGGCAGAAAACAGGTGAATCGTTATATTCAGCATGGGAAAGGTTCAAGGGGCTACTCAGAGACTGCCCTCATGACAATTAGACAAACGAGGTGTTAGTACACACTTTCATTGAGGGCCTTCATCCGCAAACAAAAATTATGGTAGATGCAGCAGCTGGAGGTCAGGTGTGAGAGAAGAATTATGATGAAATATTTGCATACTAAATAAATTCTCCAAAAGCAATCCAGACTGGCAAGGTGAGATGGGGAGAAATATGGTTCAGAAATCACCAGGGGTTCTTGAACTAGATGTGGTTTCAGCATTGTCAGCCCAGATTTCCACATTGACTNATCCAATCAGTGCAACAGATTCAGGTATTTTGTGAAGTCTGTGGAGAGGGTCATTCAAGTGAGTTATGCCCAGTTAATCCAGAGTCTGTCTGCTTTGTGGGTAACGCTAATAGGGGACAAGCAAATCAATATGGAAACACCTATAACCTCAACTGGAGAAACCACCCAAACTTCTCTTGGGGTGGAAATAAGATCACTCAGCATAATTACAGGCATCCAGCACCTCAAGAGCAGTACAAACCACCTCAGGCTGAACCATCAGCAAGCCTTGAGGATATTATGAAGAGAATGATGAATGACCAACTTGCTTTCAATCAGAAAATAATGGTTGATCACCAAGCCTAGACTGTAGCCATGAGAAACTTTGAACGTCAAGTGGGGCAACTCGCCAGTTCTCAAAATACCCGACCAACGGGGGCTCTACCAAGTGACACTAAAGCTAATCCTAAAGCACCTGTTAATGCTATATCATGGAGAAATGGCAAGCAATTGGAGATAGTCCAGCCCAGTCAGAGAAAGAAGGTAAATGTTTATGAGAGACCAACCACTATTGAACCAACCTCAGACAACCCAAAAGAATAAGATAAACCAGCAAAGGAGGCGAGTGCTGAGCAACCTCCACCATTTGTTGCAAGGCCGCCCCCTTCATTCCCTCAAAGGTTGCAAAAGGTGAAAGATAATGCAGCATACAAAAAGTTTCTTGATCTCTTGAAGCAGGTACAAATCAATATTCCACTGGTAGACATTCTGCAGGAGGTGCCCAAATATGCTAAATACATCAAGGACATTGTGGCCAATAAACGAAGGCTGACTGAGTTCGAAACCGTGGCACTCACTGAGGAAGTTAGCTCAAGAATTCAAAGCAAGCTACCTCAGAAATTAAAAGATCCGGGTAGCTTTACTATCCAAATCTCAATTGGTAAGCATGCAGTCGGGCGAGCTCTGTGCGATCTTGGGGCAAGTATTAATTTGATGCCACTATTGGTGTTCAAGCAGTTGGGATGGGGTGAACCACACCCAACAACAGTGATATTACAATTGGTTGACTGTTCCCTAGCCCATCCTGATGGAGTAATTGAAGATGTGCTGGTTCAGGTGGGATCATTCATATTCCCAGTTGATTTCATTATCTTGGACTATGAGCCTGATTTGGAAGTCCCATTTATTTTGGGGCGTCCATTCCTAACTACAGGCCGAGCTATTATCGATGTGTGTGAAGGGAAGATGACAATGCGCATTGGTGATCGAGTGGAGGTGTTTAATGTTTATAAGGCACTCAAGTTACATGTCCACTATGAAGAACTATCCATGATTTCTATAGTGGAAAGAAAATAGGAGTCCATGGTTCCCTACATGAATCCTATTGACCCTTTTGAGCGGGTGTTGGTTGGGGATGCAGAAGACTGTGACGATGAAACAAGGGAAGATATTGAGAAAATTCTTGTGTCCTATAGTTACCTCAACAGGCTAGGAAAATTTGAAGAGTTGAATAAGCCTGTTACTCTAACCCTCCCTAAGCCATCTATTGAAGAGGCTCCAAATCTGGAACTCAAACCTCTTCCAGCACATTTACGCTATGCCTATTTGGGGAACTCTGAAACATTGCCCGTGATCATCTCATCCAGCCTGACCAATACACAAGAACAGAAATTGCTTAGGGTACTTCGTGAGCACAAAAAGGCGATTGGGTGGACCATCGCAGATATTAAAGGTATCAGTCCATCATTTTGCATGCATAAAATATTTTTGGAAGACGGAATTCGCCCGAGTGTTGAGCAGCAAAGGAGGCTGAATCCCATTATGAAAGAAGTAGTGAAGAAAGAAGTCATAAAATTGCGGATGCAGGCATCATCTTTCCTATTTCTGGCAGCAATTGGGTGAGCCCAGTTCAATGTGTACCCAAAAAGGGAGGAATGATCGTGATTGAGAATGAGAAAAATGAGCTAATTCCTACGCGCACTATCACGGGTTGGAGAGTTTGCATAGATTATTGAAGGCTCAACAAAGCAACCCGCAAGGATCATTTTCCACTCCCATTCATTGATCAAATGCAGGACAGGTTATTAGGGCATGAATATTATTGCTTTCTGGATGGGTATTCATGTTACAATCAAATTGTCATATGCCTAGAGGATCAGGAGAAGACCACCTTTACTTTCCCTTATGGCACATTCGCCTTCAAGTGAATGCCATTTGGTCTTTGTAATGCACCAGCCACCTTCTAGAGATGTATGATGGCGATTTTCACCGACATGGTGGAAAAATTTGTAGAAGTGTTTATTGATGACTTCTCAGTCTTTGGGGCCTCTTATGATGACTGTTTGAAAAACCTGAGCATGGTGTTGGCCCGTTGTGAAGAAATGAATCTGATGTTAAATTGGGAGAAGTGTCACTTCATGGTGCAGGAAGGCATTGTCTTGGGTCATAGAATATCTAAAAGTGGCATCGAAGTTGATAAGGCAAAAGTGGAGGCAGTTGAGAAACTCTCTCCACCAAATTCAGTGAAGGGTGTCCGGAGTTTCTTGGGACACGCAGGATTTTATAGGCGCTTTATTAAAGATTTCTCTAAAATTGCTACTCCATTGTGCAGGTTGCTGGAAAAATATATCAAGTTTAATTTTGATGCACCCTGCCTGAAGGCATTTGAGGAGCTCAAGAAGAAATTGGTAACTGCCCCCATAATTGTTGCACCTGATTGGTCACTACCATTTGAACTTATGTGTGATGCAAGTGACCATGCAATTGGGGAAGTGTTAGGCTAAAGGAAAGACAAGGTGTTTTATTCCATCTACTATGCGAGTAAGACCCTCGATGATGCACAACAGAATTACACCATCACTGAAAAGGAGCTGTTAGTTTTGGTGTGGGCCTTTGAAAAATTTCGGGCATACTTGGTGGGCACAAAAGTTATTGTCCACACAGATCACACATCAATCAGGTATTTATTTACAAAGAAGGAGTCTAAAGCTAGATTGATGCGCTGGGTTTTATTGTTGCATAAATTTGATGTGGAAATAAGAGACCGAAAGGGCATTGATAACCAAGTAGCTGACCACCTGTCAAGGCTGGAAAATCATGATCATGTTGAGGAGGGTGGAGATATTAAAGAAGTCTTTCCCGATGAGCAAATTTTTGCTATAATCCATGACCCTCCTCCGTAGTATGCCGATTATGTGAATTATTTGGTGAGTGGGGTACCTCCCCCGGAAATAAAATCTAAAGCAAGGAAAATGTTCTTACGCGATGTGAAATTTTACTACTGGGATGAGCCCTACTTGTACAAAGAATGTGGTGATCAGTTAATGAGGAAATGCATTCCTGATGTAGAAGTGGAATGGGTATTGTACGATTGTCATGCATCACCATATGGAGGTCATCATGGTGGCGATTGAACGGCAGCAAAAGTGCTACAGTCTAGGTTTTTTTGGCCAACACTATTCAAAGATGCCCACACATTTGTTAAAAAGTGTGACCAATGCCAGAGAACAGGAACGATAACAAGGAAACATGAGATGCCTTTGAATAATATCTTGGAGGTAGAGATTTTTGATGTATGGGGGATAGATTTTATGGGTCCATTCCCATCATCCAGGGGAAATAAATACATTTTGCTGGCAGTTGACTACGTGTCGAAATGGGTGGAGGCAATTGCATTGCCGACGAATGATCCCATGGTTGTTGTTGCGTTTGTGAAGAAGAATATATTCTCCAGATTTAATACTCCATGAGCCTTGATTAGTGATGAAGGAACCCACTTTTGCAATCGGTTGTTGAATAACCTTTTAGCTAAATATGGGGTCCGTCATCGAGTTGCAACAGCATATCACCCTCAAACAAGTGGACAAGCAGAGGTATCCAATAGAGAAATCAAGCAAATACTAGAGAAAACGGTGAGTGTGAACAGGAAAGATTGGGGTGCTAAGTTAGATGACGCTTTATGGGCATACAGAACATCATACAAGACACCAATTTGGGCATCACCATACAAGCTGGTCTATGGGAAGGCATGTCACCTGCCCGTAGAGCTTAAACACAAGGCGTATTGGGCCATCAAGAAGTTAAACATGAACCTTGAAGTCGCGGGTGAGAAAAGATTGTTGCAGTTGGATGAATTGGATGAGTTCAGGTTGCACTCATACGAAAATGCCAAACTTTTCAAAGAAAAGACCAAGAGATGGCATGAAAAACATATACATCCGTGTCATTTTGAGCCAGGCCAACAGGTACTTTTATTCAATTCTAGGCTTAGACTGTTTCCTGGAAAGCTGAAATCGAGATGGTCAGGCCCGTTTGAAATAGTGAGAGTCACTCCATATGGTGCACTTGAATTGCGAGCTATACATGGTGAAAGAACATTTTTAGTGAATGGGCATAGAGTCAAACATTATTGGGGTGGTACCATAAATCGTGAGAAGACCAAAGTCGTGCTCGCTGATGACTGAGGCGAGGTTCTGCGTCGTGCCGCGACATTAAATTAGGCGCTTCATAGGAGGCAACCTATTGACTTGTTGTAATTATCGTGCCACAAAATTAACTAAGGCGCTTATTGGGAGGCAACCCAATACTTAGTTAAATCTTAACATAGCTTGAAGAATTTCATATAATTATAGGTACTAACGAGCTTGCAAGTGCATTCAAGTGAAAGGAGCAGTGTTCGTGCATGACGGAAGGTGAGACGAAGGCCAGGGGGTACCTGGCGTTTCAGCCCTAACGCCTGGAAAACGCCAGGGCAGGCTGGGCGTTTCAGCCCTAACGCCTGGAAAATGCCAGGGCAGGCTGGGCGTTTCAGACCTAACGCCTGGCAAACGCTAGGGCAGGCTGGGCGTTTGGGATCCAACGCCTGGCTAATGCCAGGGGGTCCGGGATTTAAGACTATAACGCACGCCTAACGCCAGGTAAGTATCTTCTTATAATTTTTTCATCTCCCATCTCCCTCTCAAGCAAGAGTTTGCTCCCAAGAACACAAAAAACTTACACAAACAATGAATTTCTCTCACACTCACACTACAACACATAGATTACACACACACATCATCTGCACACCCATGGCACACACATCTGCACACCCACAGCACACACAAGTCTGCACAGGCTCAATTTTGGGACCAACCTCATCAAATTAACACTCATCAATCGTTGAGGTATGATTTTATCCCTATTCTGTGTAAATTCGACTTGGGTGTTACAATTATATATGGTGTAACCATGATTCATGGTGGTTCCTTATGGGTTTATGAATTTCATGGTCATATGGTATGATGTTTTGCATCCCAATCCCCGAAACCCTCTAGGAATGGGCTGCATTTGTTAAACTAAGTGGTATTATGGAACCCCACCCAGATGTGGGTACATGAGGCAGTCCCTCAATTCCATAAGAGCTCTCATGGCATTGTGCACGCCAAGTGCTCGATATAATGCCTCAATGGAAATACATATCCCATTTGGAGCCCGAGTCTCCGGGAAACATTCCACTAGTATCATGCATTATCAATTCCATGAAATGTTAAGTGTGAAGAGGCTCACGAGAAATCCTTTGGGTCAATTATTCATTAACGTACCAAGGTGAAGTCTGAATAACCTTAGGAAAGCTTTTGTATACACTTTGTGACACCCACTAACTACTGATCATATGTGCAGGAAAAACAATGCTACCCAGAAGATCCACTGGCAAGGGGAAGGCCACGTCGTCGGTCCCAGCTAAAAGCAAGGAAAAACCCCCACAACCCCAAAAGAAAAGAAAAAGGGGTATGCTACTTCCAGTATGACTGGTGAGAAAGCAGTAGCTGATGTCGATGCTATGAGACAGCGACCCACTGGTGAAAGGGAATATGGTCTCAAAAGCATACCAGTGCAATCCAGGAAATGGTATGCATGCTGCAAACCCAATCATGTTCACCCTGAAGGGTTCATTAAGGAAGGGAGTCTAAGATCAAAAGTCCCAGCGATTTGGCGGAGCATCCATGAGTTGGGGCTGGGATATGTGTTCAGACACAATGTTGACATCAACCTCAACTTAGTCCGAGAATTCTACACAGGGTTTGACCCAAAGGAAAAGAACGGATTGGTGCCAATTCGTGGGCACTTGGTAGATTTTCGGCCAAGGCCATTTGTGACTTCCTAGGTGCACCAAATGTTCCGATGGAGCCTTTAGAGCAATTCATCCGCCATCCCAACTATAGAGAGGTAAGGCACACACTTTGTGGGGTTGATTCTACAGTTGCTTGGATTCGGGATAGATCCACAAATCGCCATAACAGATTTCCAAAGAAGAAAATCAAGGCTGAGACCCAGATGTGGCTTAAAGTGATTAATGCACGGATACTAACATGCAACAATGACACCTTAATCAGCCGAGAGAGGATTTGTGTGCTCTACTTCCTCATGAGGGGGCAGAGGTTAAATGTGGGTCAGCTGATGCGCTATTAAATGGGGTTGGTGCGGTCGAACAGTAGAATTGATTGGATACCATTCCCAAATTTCATAACTCAGTTCCTGCTAAATGAAAATGTAGAGGTTGAGCCCAACTTTGACCATACCATTGATCAATTCCAACGAGAGATTGACATCTCTGGCCTAAGACTGAAGGAAGAGCGCTCCCTGACAAATGCAGAGCGCAATGTGCAGGATGACAGCTTTATGGACCATCTTTATGGGATGATGGATTTGCAGTTGCGAATAGGAGGTCGGCCGGCGTCAGTTGATGAGAGAGTTGAATTGGATCACAGGTACCCGCTAAATGCTCATGCATTGCAGATGATTGGAGCAGGTGAGGGATACAGGCTCCCTGATGATGAGGATATCAACACTCCGGACGACTCTGATGTAGATCCCAGGCGCTCGGATGAGGAAGATGATGACGAAGATGATCATGAGGAGGAGTGGAGAGCGTCAGATGACGACGATGCGGAATGATCAGGGAGTTTCTTGTACCTTGCTTCTATTACTGCTTTTGTCTCTATATAATGCATTGGGGACAGTGCATGGATTAATTGTGGGGTGTGTATGTTGTATTTTGTTGTACTTACGAAGTGTGGAATTGTTGTACTGTATGTGGTTAACACATGGTAACCCATCTGAATTTAACATTCCGGAAGAAGGACAATCAGTTCATATTGATTATGAAGAACTTACAAGGACAATGCAAAACCTTTGAATTTACTACTTGTCGAATTTAGTACTTAGTTGTAACTTGTAAGTTGTAAGAGTTGAATTTTNAAAAATTAAAAAGACTGAAACCCGGCCCGGCCCGGCCCGACAGTACCCCTAACCGCACGGGTTCATTTTTACTCGTATAATTCCCAACTCGTTAAACCCGTTAACAATTAACCGGTAAGAACCCGTAACCGCAACCCGTCCGGTTAAAAAAAATGTAACCGGCCCGGCCCACCCATTAGACACCCTTAATTTAAATTGACTCAAACGCCATCATTATAAGTAAGAAAATGTTTAACAATATAATTAAGGCAGATTATCACCTGTTCGGCCAAGCTTCTAAAATCAACTTATTTTCAAAAATAATTTTCTTAAAAGTACTTTTCAAGCAGTATGTGTTTGATTAATTAATTTAAACAATACTTTGAGCATCAATTAGTGTTTGATCGTGCTTTTAAAAGGTATTTTTAAGTATATTTTCCTCAAAAGTGTTTTTGGGAAAAAGTTACTTGTTTCTGTTTCTCAAAAGCTATTTTTACTCGAAAGTAATTTTTTTTTAAAAACTTGATTAAACACCTTAACTTTGAAAAAAGTACTTCGGCGTTAAAAACCCACATTTGGCCCAGTATTGGCCAAACAAGCTTTTGAATTGACTCGGATACTACTGTTAAGAGTTAAAATAGCACGAGCTAGCCAATTTTCGGACTGGTCATTCAAAAATAGTCAGTGTTTGCAAAGTCATTCAAACATAGCCACTATTTTGCTGAAACACAGAAAGCTCCAGCATAATATACTGGAGATCAGTGCACCTGTGTATGAAGTTCCAGCATATTATGCTGGAACTCCAACACGCGAAAAGTTCCAGCATAATATATTAGAAATTAGAGCACATGTGATGAACATGCTGGACCGGTATATTATACTGGAACTCCAGTATATCATGCTGGAAATCCGGTATATTTATGCTGGAAATTCGGTATATTAGTATATTATGCTGAAGTATATACCAGATTTTGAACAGTATTTTCGTTCAGATTTATCTTTCAGAAAAAGTGGCTGAATTTTGATTATTTTTTAATCTGACAATTTTTGAATGATCACTCGTAAATCGGACTATGTTTGAATTTTTCCCCGTCAAGAGTAGTTCATTTTTGTTCACATTTAGCAAAACACAAAATTTCACATATTAACAACTTGCACCAAACTCGAGTAATTGTAGGGCCAGTGATGTTTCCCTCATCCTCACCCTCTCCAAGTGGCCGCGGCAGTTCCCCACCCGGTCCAGGAGTCTTTTTACAATTCAGTAGCACTAGTAATGCGATCGGATGTTACAATAATCTATCAGATATCTTTCCCTCATCCACTGTTCATGATATCAACCACTACACAAAATAATTTAAAACAATAAAAGACTTGACTACAAGTAGTAACAATTTAACACCCCATTCCCCTTTTCTGTCGCCGCCACACACGCTCTCCTCACTCCTCAATCACCATTCATTATTTCTCTCCCAATAAACAATTGCCTAAGTCTTTAACATGACCAATACGCATAATTCATCCTACCATTTGCTATCCATTCCCCCAACCCCAACCCACCACCACCACCAAAGCAAAGTACAATTTGAATTGCGAAAGACAAAATATTAACACAAATCACCTTTACATATTACAACATCAAAACTGTTTGAGCTCAAAAATTTCTTAAAAAGTAAGTAAAAATAAAATAAAGAGGTGATAGTTTTGAGAATATAACAATCCTAGGCTACCAGCTAGGAATAAAGACAATCTGGAGCGGCGCTTGTATTCTTACCAATGCACCCCCTTCCCCCCAAACAAAAAAAAATTACACTAGCATAGTTACTACTATTATTATCAGTAATAATATTGTAACTAAATATTACCAGTCCTCACCAGTCACCAGTAATCCAGTTCTGGGTCTTCGGGCTCGGGCTTCTTGTTTAAATCGGGCTTCTCCTGAAACCAACATGGCTTCAATTCTGACGGGCTTGCAGTCTCACAGTGCACTTTTTCTTCTGGATGGTCGTGTTCGTGGCCGTGGCCGTGATGAGTTGCAAGTGAGTTCTGTATAGCATCAACTTGGGCACCAACTTCTATGGCCTTTTTACGAATTGAAGCAGCAGATAAATCATTAAGCCCACCATCACCACCCAACAAGTCAGGAAAATTCAACCGGGCCGAAGGCCCGCGTAAATAATACACCGCCGTATCATACGCTCGCGCCGCCGCCACCGGCGTTGAATACGATCCCAACCAAATTCTCGAACGCTTATTGGGCTCTCTAATTTCTGCAACCCACTTTCCCCACTTCCTCATCCTTATTCCTTTGTAAGGCCTTTCGTTTTTTCTCTTAGCGCCACAACACCCCCCTGAACTTGGAACTCCTTCACTTTGACCCCCACCACCGACCTCCATCTTCCTCTTACCCTCTATATCTTCCTTTTCTTTCTCTCTGATTTTATAATTATGGTAAAATACAGGGGCTTAATTACAAATTTTTGTTTCCCTGTAATCTAGAGCTTGACTAGGAGGAATAACAGAGAGAGAAAGAATACCCATGAAAAAGGCAAAAGCTGGAAGTGAAGAAAGGTTGTGGGTTGCGGTTGTGGCTACTCTACGTTGATTTTCTTAAAAGGAATTTTTTTTTTCATTCTCCTAAAATAAATAAAAATGAAAAAGCAAATATCTTAAAAGCACCGACACAATCAATCTTCTTCTTCTTCTCTCTCCACAATAATAATAAATACAAGTAGTAACTTGCTGGATGAGTATAAAAAATAAGTTTTTTTATTGGCCCCTTTCTTTATTCAAAAGCTTAGCTGCTCATACCTCATAAAAAATGGTGGTTGTTGGCCATCCGCCATGTTAATAGCTCCTCAAAATTCTCAGACCCTCCATCTGTAGCTATAAATTTAGCTGTAAATACCACTTTTTTTTAATCAAAATTGTAACTTTGTTTGTTTTTGCTTCTGTTTTTGTGATGGGGGTGTTGGTTAGGGGTGGGGGTGGCGTAGTATGTGAGCTAAGGGAAATTTAGGGAGAACTCAATAATGGAAAAGCAGTTGCCATTTGGCTCAGTGGTGACGACAGAGAAATGTATTTTTTTTTTCTAAGCATATAAAATAGGAAGAAGGAAAGATGATTACAATAATTCAATGAGATTGTTAATATTATTATATTATATGGTTGGAATTAATAATTTTGTTGTTTATGTAATACTCCAGTAGGAATTTATGTGTTTGGGTAATTTTGGGAATTTAAAAACAGTGGTGGGAGAGTTAGGTCGGTGGTCGGTGGATGGAATAGATAATGTTGTGATTTGGACTTCCAAAAATGCCCCCGCCAAGCAATAACGATTTTTGAAATGACTATCTTGCCCTTGTCCACATTATTTGGCGCTTAATTGGTGTGGTCGGAGATTCCTATGCTTCAAAGGTTAATCATGGGTATACTACCACTCTGTCTCCCATTTGGTTCAAGGAAAAATAATTGGTACTTATTGTACTTTGTCTTCAATTTCTATCCATACGGTCTTAAACTTTGCCCCATATACACCTGGGATCGTTTCATTGATCGTATTAGTATAATCAATCACAACATAAATATCGCATAAAATAATACAGCATCTGATTAATTGTGTAAAAAAAATAGTCTTTACGTAATTAATGCGTGCAGTTTTTGGTTCATCCTATAATGAAAAATAATAATATATAGGTCAAAATCTGATCAAAAGAGGCTTATCTAAGAAGGACCGACCATGGGTCGAGATTACACGTATGAAATGATACATCGGTGACTGGCTCGGCTATGGCCGAGGTCAAACATTCAGAAGGCCCACACGGCAAATTAGACACTTCAATGACTCAAAGGATTATTCAAAAGGATGATCAAAAGGCTTAGGCACTCTAGCTAAGGACCATTGGGTAGATGAAAGTGTTCTGTATAAATACTAGGAGATCCTATTTTGTGTGTGTGGGGGGGGGGGGGGGGGGGGTGGGCTCAACCACAAAAAA
>ML391544.1:51455-69614 GCA_005239525.1 Nicotiana knightiana
TTTTTTTTGTGGGGGGGGGGGGGGGGGGGGGAGGGGGGCTGGCTCAAGCACAACACATATATCACTAACAAAGAAAAATGTTTAGGACCGGAGATCCTATTTTGAGAGGGGCAAAGAACCTAGAACCCTGGTGTTCACCTGTAATCAGCTTTATTAAATGAATGGAGATCTATCTCGCCAACGGATATGTGAATTTCTTCCTTCTTTTATTTTTCTTTGCTACTTGATATTATCCAAATTATTACCTCTTCTTGTACCATGAAATTCAATCTGAGTTCAACCGATTTTTGGGCCCGACCGTATTAACTTATTCTCACTTATGATTGTTGATCTAGAATTAATTATCTTCGACTAGGATTTACCCTCCATATCATTATTTAATTTCATTTAACAAAAAGACTTAAAGCTTTTTGGTCAAACAATTTGGCGTCGTCTGTGGGAATTTTCTAGCCAAAGTCTTAATTTTCTCTAGATCTAAATCCAGTCCTAGCTCTATTACCCGTTCGTGGTAGTTTCACCTTTTCACTTCGCACGCAAACTTGAGAATCTTACAAGCAAGCCCTTGAAACTAAACCAACCAAGGTTAGAGCCTCGCGTGAAATCGGGGCTATGTTCGATTTACATACGAAAACTACGTTGTGCCGTAGTAGCCGTTCTGGTGTGTTGTGAGCACAAGTCGTCAGATTAAGACTACGACCATTGCGTACCGAGCGTGTACGCAATCCTACTTCCATATTAACACTAGATACCGTCTATACCCTACGCGCACTGCCTTCCCTCTCGTAATATGGAACTACGCATGTTGTGTAATTCTTCGAAATGATAAATTTGCCCCGCCTATATGTTTGTGGTATAACTTATGTCTCTGTTATGATTGTGCACCCGGGACTGGGTCGAACTGGGACTCGAACTCGAAAGCCTAACATGCGAAGTGATTCGCCAGCCCATGAGGTGCCCAGATTCGACTAATGACGAGGCCAACCTCGAGGCCGAGATCGGATATGGGCTAACACTCAAGTATGGAGCAGACGAGCCATTCCATGGCGCATCTCTCAGTTCATCGCCAACCGGGTCAAAGGGACTTCCCAGACCCCAGTAGCGGAGAAAGGACCTACGAAGAGAACATGGTCGCTCCCTCCCACTCAACAACCAATAAGCCGAGGTAACAAACGATTTTGTTTAGCTTTAACTTGCTATTCCTTTTCAGAATGGGACAGGAACAGGGGCATCCTCCAAGATATGCAAACAGGGAACAAACGCCACCAAAGTAGCCAGCCAAGAAAATGCTCCATGTGATATCATCCTGCAGGAAGCGATCGAGCGAAGTCCCCCCCAAATAAGTTGATACCCAACGCCACAAAGAAAAGTCCGTATAAACTGGACTGAGTTGCCAACCCCAAAAACATACGAGTCCCTCCAACATACACAAACAGAACACAAGTGCTTAAAACTCACCCCACGCACTCGCCAAAGCAACCCTACATCGGCACAACCAGCCAAATCTAACCTCGTGCACACATCAGGGTGTCTCGAAGCTTGAGCAAGACGTTCATTTCCCGACCTATCAACTACCTCTCCAGGCCGAGCAATGAAGGGACTAGATAGACTGGGACTCCTCCCAATGTATGCATAGACCATGCAACAACATGCAACATTCTCCAACGAAAAAGTAAGCAAGGCAACATACGATATCCTTATGTGACTCCGCCAAGTTTTTACATTACACCAACACAGGAAATGTACTCGACCTCGCTCGAACTCATTACGAATTATATTCGACCTCATTCGACTTCGCACCCATACGGCCCACGTCCATCGACATTTGAAAGTAAAATTTGACCTTGCTCGAACTCATTAGGGGTTATATTCAACCTCGTTCGAATTCACACCCATGCGGCCCTCGGCCATCGCCAATTGAAAGAAAAATTTGACCACGCTCGAATTAACAAGTCAAAATTTGACCTCGCTCGAATTAGCTACGAGTTATATTCGACCTTGTTCAAATTCACACCCATGTAGCCCCTGGCCGTCGCAAATTAAAAGGAGTCAAATTTGACCTCTCTCGAATCAATGACAAGCCATATTCGACCTCACTTGAATCAATTAAAAGTCAAATTCGACCTCGCTCGAATCAATGACAAGCCAAATTCGACCTCGCTCGAATCAATGAAAAGTCAAATTCGACCATGCTCGAATCAATGACAAGTAAAGTTCGACCTCGCTCGAATTAACAAGTTAAATTCGACCTCGCTCGAATTAAATGGGGGCTATACTCGACCTCATTCGAATTCATGCTCGTACGGTCCTCGACCATCGTCAATGAAAAGTTAAATTCGATCTCGCTCGAATCAACAAGCAAAATTTGACCTCACTCAAATCAATTAAAATTCAAATTCGACCTTGCTCGAATCAATGACAAGTCAAGTTCGACCTCGCTCGGATTAACAAGTTAAAATTAACTTCGACCTCGCTAGAACTAATCGCATATCAAAAGTCGGCCTCGCTCGAATTAACGAGTGAAATTCGACCTCGCTCGAATTCTTAACTGGAAGTCAGGGACTCATCACGAGAAAATCAAAAAATCTTTTCAGAAAGAAAAGCCAAACACATACGACCAAAGACAAATCAATCGCTTCATTCAAAGAAAAATTAGTGTCTTACAAAGGTCCCAAAAAGAGGCCCCCACCATAAAAAAAACAACCAAAAACTAAGTACGGAAAAACTAAGTACAGAAGGAAAGGTTAAGCACAAAAGCTTCACTCAACACTGTCCCCGTCCGCGTCATCACCCCTCTCCCTGCTCGGTCCAGCCCACTTCACCTCCACCATCGCCCCCTCCATCATCACTGTCATCATCAAGAGTAAGCCCATCTTCAGCCTCATCATCTTCACTGGCCTCCAGTGTCGCAGGGTCATAGCCGCAGGCAAGACGGGCCTCGCGTGCTTTAACACGATCATCTTCAAAAACTGCTTCAGGAACACTCCCCGCCGTCAACAAGCCCTTATATATATCCCGCTAAGCCTCAACTTGGATCCATATCTCGTACAAATGGAGAGGAACGGCAGCGGAGGCAGGTGCTTGAGGAGGAGCCTAAGCTAACAATCACGCCTTTTCAGCCTCGAGAGCCACAATTTGATCACCCATTTTCGAGACATCTCTCTCAAGCCCACTGATTCGCACCTCAAGCCGCATATCCCTCATTTGCAACCGTTTCCATCTCAGTTGATCACTCAGACCTGAGAATGCAGATAGTATCTTCCAGTGTCATTGCCCTCGCCAAAGCCGCCACTTGGGCTCCCTCATCCCTCTCCAACTCAGTCACATTCGTTTCTACTCAGTCATTTTCTCCGACAACTCTACACTTAGACCGGTGACTCTAGCGGCGTTTTGCTCAAGCTCCACTTGCAAGGATACCACCTTCGCCTGGAGATCAACACATTCGGCCGCAACCTCCTTGCCCACCTCAAGCTCCTCTTCTTTGGTCCTAAGCAGCCCCTCGAGCTCGCTGCATCTGCCGATGGACCGCATCAGGTCCTCATCCTTCCGCTTCAACTCCCCCCTAAGGGATTGATGACTGATGCCCACCCTGAGCAGCACATGCATCTCGTGACACTTGTCGCGATACCGACGGTACTTCGAAGCCATTTTCTGAAAGGCAGTAGCCCGCTTCTCCTATCAACGAGAACTCTCAATCTCCAAGATAAAAGTCTGAAGAGGAAAAAGAGGGGGAAAAAGAAAGGATCGACAAAAGTGGAAGGTGCGAAATGGAGAAAACAGTAAAGAACTCACCATCAAATCCATCTCGGCTACACCTCGTGAGAGGTCGGCATCGCTGATCCCCTGAAGAGACCTTCTTTCGGCAGCGGAACAAAGAAGGTTGAATTGGGGCACCAAATCCACCGTGTCCTCCAACAGGTCATAATCTGATGGAATCTCGAGCACGCGGGAAGGACCTTCCGCTCTCACCTCGACCCGGGTAAACCCTTCCTAAAACATTCTCATGTCCCCGGGATCAATATCTGAACCGGATTCGTAATCGTCTATAACCGCGTCCTTCGCCCTCTCATTGGCTGAAGAGGGAGCACATGCCTACTGAGATATCGATGGACTGCTCAGAACGATCACAACGGCCTCTGAACTCTTCCCTCCTACCACGGTAGTCTCCTCCACGCACGAAACGGACACTGTCTCCACGTCCGAGGGGAGTGCGGTTTCTTCGCCCAAACTAGCATCACCGTTAGGTTCAGACACCGCCAACACGGGATCGCCCCTTGAAGCCCCTTCAACCGAGGGCATCCCCTCAGACATCATCCTCCGCCTCTTTAACAGAGCCTTTTCGCCATCACCCCGATATGATTCGTCCTCCAAATGAACTGCGGGAACCAAAGTTTCCACCGGAGGAGCAGCCGCCAAACGGCCGGGCCCGGGTGTTGTCGTAATCTGTGAAGTAGCGGGAGCCTGAACGCTCGACTGATCGAAAGCAGGAATGGTAGCCCTCTCCCTCCTCGTAGCCCTCCAACCTGCCAACAAGAGAAGCTTAACTCAAGGAAGATATAGGAAGAAAACACAGAATGAAGGGTAAAACGGCTAAGGGCAAAACAGGATGACTCACCGGCAGAAGGTTTGCACCCGAATCTCTCGTGGAACGGCGACCACTCACGTATCCCTATTGTATGGGGGAAAACCTGGCTCACCCACTCGCGGATATCAGAAACCAACGGAGGATGTTCCTTCTCGGCTGAAAAAATAAAAAAATAAAGAGGAGAACGATCAGATCACCGGAGAGGGGCAACAAACATCTATTTTCTAAAAAAAGAAGAGAGAAAAAGCAGCGATTTGTCTCTCGATTGGAGAGAGAGATAAAAGCGGACATATATTTTCCCAAAAGAGGCGATTGGTCTTGCCATACATCTTCACCACCAAGATTTTGGTCCCTCGATGACGAAGATGTATCATTGTACCCCTATGAAAACTTGGGACGAAGAGGTGAAGCAGGTGATGGAGAGAAATCTCCCGACCGGCCAGCTCCGCATACTTGATGAGCATGAGGAAGGGCTTGTAAATGTACGGAGAGAGTTGATCCGGTCCACCTCATAGTAGAGGCAAAAGTCCGCCGCCAAGGAAGGAAGGGGGAATGTGTATTCGACGACGAACTGGTACGCATAAAACGTGCAATATCCCGGGCGGTGTATCTGCACGACGTTGCTACCCGCCGGAACAAGTTCGACATAGTCAGGGATCCTCCATTTGGCCTTAAGCGCAGTAAGCGCCGTGACATCCATTTCAGAAATGACGGGTTCTAACTCGTCATCGGGAGGGCTTTTGAAATCGGTCCTGGCCTTCCCCGGGCGTGGAACTATCTTGTCCACGGTGGGAAATTTCTCATCTTCCGCCATGGTTGTACCTTCTTCGTGAGAAGGTATATCAGTTTCCGGCGCAAGGGAACCGACAATTCTGTCTAAGTTAGAGGGTGCACTAGTCATCTCTTCTTTGGTTGCGTAGATCGGGAATGATAAGGAAAAAAGGGGAGCAACCACAAGAAAATTTGAACAGAAGAGAGGGGGGGAAATGTAAGAATCAGGAGAAGAAGAAGAAGCCTGGGGTTTTTCGGACGATTGGGAAATGCAGTACCCAAGCAAGAAATTCTCCCCTATTTATAAGATTACAGTCACCCTGAGCGGGAAAACCAAACGCCGCGACATTAACTCCAAAACGGAAGAGGCACAGGAAACGACGCAATGCATGGGGAACGTGCGCCATGATGACACATGATGAATTAATGTCATCTCAAACTGATGTAATAGTCTGGTACGACTCTCGAAGCATCATAATACTATCTCGCCATGAGGTGCTCGCCCCTCGACCAAGATGCTCAGATTTCTCGATTGTCGAATTGGCGAGGTCCGCCCATCGAGTTCACCCAAAGGCGACCCCGACGGGCGGAAGGACTAACTGTATGGGTCAAAATCTAATCAAAAGAGGCTTATCCAAGAAGGAACGATCAGGGTTCGAGCGATCTGAGGTTACACGTATGAAACGATACATCAGTGAGTGACTAGGCTATGGCCGAGGTCAAACATCCAGAAGGCCCACACGGCGAATTAGACACTTCAATGACTCAAAGGATTATTCAAAAGGATGATCAAAAGGCTTAGGTACTCTGGTTAAGGACCGCTGGGTGGATGAAAGTTTTTTGTAGAAATACTAGGAGATCCTATTTTTGGAGAGGGGCTGGCTCAAGCACACATACATATATCACTTCACAAAGAAAAATGTTAAGGACCGAAGATCCTATTTTGAGAGGGGCAAAGAATCCAGAATCCTGGTGTTCACCTGTAATTAGCTTTTATTAAATGAATGGAGACCTATCTCGCCCACGGATAGGTGAATTTCTTCCTTCTTTTATTTTTCTTGTTGCTTGACATTATCCAAATTGTTACCTCTTCTTGTACCATGGAATTCAATCTAGGTTCAACCAATTTTTGGGCTTGACCGTGTTAATTTATTCTCACTTATGATTGTTGATCTAGAATTAATTATCTTCGACTAGGATTTATCCTCCATATTATTATTGAATTTCGCTTAACAAAAAAACTTAAAGTTTTTTGGTCAAACAAATATATGTGTAATTAATATAGTGTTTAGTCCACGGTATTAAATAGTCCGCATTAAGTTATAGGTGTTTCTGCATTATACTATGCGAGATAAAATGTGAAATCAAAATAGTAAAACAACCGTAAATTGTTTAAAGACAAAATTCTCTTAAAGTAAATTATTCTCTGTAGCAGACCCCTCAGGCCTCATTATTAATTATATCATATTAATCCTTTTGGTATAATCACCCTATAATGACTTTGTGTTATTGTTCACTATATATACAATTATTGCATTTTATTTTTTGCATAACTATATGTGAACCAAACATGCCTTCATGTAGTCGTTTGATCGATATACGTAGCCGCGTTTGCATCGTATGGTATGTAAATCAGGTTTAAAACTGAGATGTCTGTTTCGTTTGACGCCTACTGTAGCCCTTTCTAACCTATCACTTTTAATAGCTTCATATCAATAGAGACAAAGAACAAACTACGTATACTATCTGTCTCCTTTTGTTTCTTATTCTATAAAATAACAACGAAGAGGGAGATACTCATTTTAATGTATAAATGTGCAGGCATCTTCAAGAATATTCTGATTATGAGTAGCTGCAGATATAACCTTTGGTAGTTGGCAGAGATATACATAATACTTCGATATATATATATATATATATATATATATATATATATATATCCCGTAAAGCGATACAGTTGAATTTATGCGTGATTCCTAGACAAGTGAACTAATTTGACCTTGGAATAATATAATAATTGAAGAAATATACAATACTAAGCCTTAGAATGTAGATGAAACAGCAGAGATGACAATTCCGAGAATATGGTTTCTGGGCACATCAATGATGAAATCAAAAAGCAAAAAAATAAGATTGTATAAAGCTTTATATAGAATATAGAGTAAGTTTACCCAGAAAATTCGTCTCCTTTACAATGACAATGGAGCTCACTATTTATAGCTATGTGTAGGGAAGGAGGTCCTAGGATCGTGCCCTCCTTTAATGTCAATTATGAGGGTCATTGACGAAGATGTAACGGTGAACATAAATGCCAAATTCTCTTAAACGGACCGCCGCTCTTAATGCTGCAGAATATTCCCTAGTAAATGCTACCGGACACAGAGCTTTTAATACACCTTTATGAACGTTATCCTTTCTGGTGACAAGCAGAGTGGTTGCGCTCAGTCTTTGGCATTCCCATCTTATGTTCCATGTGTCCTCCTTTTAGACAACCACGTGTCATATCACATTTTTCCCTATACAAATAGTCCCTCTGCTTTCAGGTGACATAACTTTGTGGTACCGGAAAGTTGGTAGAAACACTTTTTTGGCAGAAATTACTATAACTCCCTCTGAAGGTTTCTGACAGTTGATTAGACGCACGTCTCCCCGCATTTAATGCACTGAACACGCATCATCCCACGATTCAGCACAAATTTTGCCGATTATCGAGGTAATCACCATGAATTTAGCCGCCAAAATTTTACTTATACGCAAAATTCTTTTCCATTGGTTTTTACAATTTCTTGAGTTTCTTATTTGCATCTTTGTTTCCATCCTTTCTCTAATTCTCTTCAAACGCAAAATCTTTTCCTACTTCTTTTTCAATGGCTTCTTACTCTAAGCGTGCTGGTTCTATAAAGAACAAGAGCAAAACCGAGGACTATGTTCCTCCAAAGTGGGTTCCATCATCCCAAGAAAACTTAGTACTTCGAAGGATTTTGAAGAGAAATTCCCTACTGCTAACCCTTATATTGTCGTTGCCATGAGTTGGATATTATTGCTCCTGATCTATCGGAGTGAGTGACCCTTCCCAAGGAAGATTTTACATACTTTTCACGTATCCTTTTACTTTGGATGCGTTTTCTTTGAGCGGAGAGCTCGATTTCGTGATTGCTTGAGTTTTGCCTTCACTACCAGGTATGTTTGGCATAGGTAAGTCCTTTAGTATGGAGGAAAACCGCCTGCCTTTGACGTTTGTGCCAATAAACTAGAGAGGATCTAACCTTAACTCATATGATGAATCTCTATTCCCCCAAAATCTTCCGCCGAGGGAATGATAAACCTTTGCAAGTGTGGCCACTATTCTTTGCTATCTAGCATGGATGATGACATCGATCGTGGGTGGATGGAATGGTTCGTTGCAATTGCCACCAACGACATCATTCTGACAACGACTTCATCCTTTCCGGTTGCTTGGAACTGCACTCGTAAGTTCTTTGTATATTATTCCTTTTTGCTAGATATTCTTTTACGGCTATATCATTTCTTCACCTTTCGCATGTTTAAGCAACTCGATGGATCCCACCGGTGGTGGAAGGCTTGGACTGGTGGGTTCAGAAGATTTTGGACGTTACGACGCCTGAAACTCATTTGTGGAAAGAACTGACCCTTAAATACGGGTGGAAGGCCAAAACCATGGTAATTTTAATTTACCTTGCTTCCATTTTTTGTATATGAAGAACTTGGTTGCACGCTTCTGACTTGTTCATGAAATTAGGTCTACATATCTGTTCTTGTCCCCGAGGAGGACGTTTTGGCTGATCCTGCTGATGCAACGAGGATGCTTCAGGAAGCACTTACTCGAACAGGTATCTCCGGGCCTGTTTCGGGTGCAAACACTTCTTTATGGAGTCTCCAGTTGGAGGATAAGCAAACAAAGAGAAGACGTTCCTCCGTAGTGGAGGAAAAGAATAAGAGGGCAAAGATTGATGCCCTCAAGTCATCTCTGGTGGAGATGACGACTGGTCCTCTTTTTGGGCCGTCCATAAACATTGTGATGACTGATGATGATGATGATGATGATGAAGTTAGTGATGAGGGAGATTCTCTACATAGAAAGTGACGATCCTCATCATCTCAACATGATGCTCGACCTATTGAGATAATTGCACCAAGTGAAGATGATGTCTCGGCACTTTGGGGAGAATCTCATTTGATAGAAAATGCCAACTTCCATTTCCGGGCCCTAATTGTTGTAATCGGTGATGCGGGACTGAGTACCGGGTCCTTTCATTATTTGGTTGGCGAGCATCCAATAGCCAACACTACATTTGATGCAGTTGTTTCTCACTTTTCAACTCCATCAGCTTCATCTCCACATTTACCAACACTAGCAATTTCTACATAACTTCCATCTTCATCCTCTCTTCCACCAGCAGTTGCTACATCACCTTCATCGGCCGCACCTGATCATGAAGAAGGTGTTCCTCTTCCACAGTCCCCAATTCATGGGAATTTGGGGCAAAATTATGTTGCCCCTTCTGAAGATCCACAAAGGAGGAGGAATGTTACTCTTTTGGTCTCTACGGGGTGCAACCTACTATCACGGTCGGTGGAGCTTGATAATTACTTGAAGCCTTTAGATTCAGAAAAGATTGGGAAAAGATTCAGGCACTCTCGGGAGAGTGCTTGTTGAACAATGCCATGCACAACGCCGCAGCGGTACGTTCTTTTCTTCCTTCATTACTTCTTTTATTTTTGTATGAAAATATTCTAAGTTTACCTCTTCTTTTTTTGTAGGCCAACTTTCTTGCTTCTGAGGGTCTTCAGAGGTTGATTCGTGAGAATGAGGAACTTACTTCTGAACAGAATCAACTTTTGGCGGAGCGGGACCAAACTGTTCTTCGCCTCTCGGAACTATAAACCAAAGCTACTGAGGTCGTTATTTTGGAGGCTCGTTTGCAGCAAAGCGAGCAAGAAGTGGTAACCCTTAGCCAAAAAATTAGCCCGCTGAGGATTAGATTTAATGAAACCAAGGCCAAATGTTCTGAAGTCCAGGACGATGTTCTTGTTGCAACCGATCGTGAGGCTGCCTCTGCTGAAAGAGTGATTAACTTAGAGGCAGCCTTGAACTCCAAAATTGAAGAGCTCGCTGCTGTGGGGGTGAGACACGCCCAGCTAGAAGAAAAGTATAGGAAAACCATCAAGCATATTAGGCTCTTTAGTTCAACTGTCTGTGATCTCGACGTCAGCCTCAAAGCTACTAGGTCCGTCCGGGAAAGCCTTTATGCCGAGGTTACCCAACTCAAAGAAGAACTTAAGCATCGAGCGGCTTCCCTTGTTGTTGAAATAACTTATGCCATGTATAGCATGAGGAGAAAAACCTTGGAAGAGGCCAAAGTTGGTATCATTGACGTTGATGCCGAAATTTCTAAGGCCCGAGAGCTTGAGTTGGCTGCAAAAAATGGACTCCCGGTGCAGTTTGATGCTTCTGGTTCTTCTGGTTCCAGTTCAGAGTTTTCGGAAATTGAAGAGGGATCGGAAAGCGATGATGCTGAAGGCCAAATTGGGAAGAATGTAGAGCCATCAGTGGAACTACCTACTTCTCCCGGAAATGCGGATATCTCTCTTCCTCTTGGTTCCGGAAGCGTCGCAGATTAGCTTTTCCTTTCTTTTTCCCATTTGTACTTTTATTGTTTTGGCACGTTCTTGTAAATAAAGACATATTTTTTGCTCAAGTATCGTTTGAGTCTTACTTTCGTTTGAATATCCATGCAAGTCTTTAACCTTTGCACTTGCTCAAGCATTTCACACACGTTTTTCTGTTCGCGCTTTACTATGTGTAGTCTCAGATGCCTTTTGCTCGAAGCATTTTGGTACCGAGCATTATCCCTTTTACGTGAGGGTTTCTATGAGTATTTTCGCAAGTTTGCTTTTTGCGTCCTTTTCATATGCGGCTTCGGGTGTATTTTTCCCTGATGACATTTCAGATTCCGGGCATAGATTCTTCTGGAACCAACTCTTTAACATGAGGGTTTTTATAAGAGAGGGCCCTCTTATGTTTACGGTGCTCTTTAAGAGGACGTCTCATGTTCATTACGGCACTAACATTTGAAGTACTTGTTTAACTTTCAAATGATAAAGTTGGCTCATCGTTCAGACAAGAAACAAGATAAAAGTAAAAGGATTTCATTTTATTCCTTCTATTTTCAAAAGATACATAAGCATTTTGCTATGCAGAAAAGAAATTTCCATTACTTGTGGCTATCTTGTACAACTTGTTTCTACGGGGCTGGCTGCGTAGTCCCGGTCCCGATAATGCATTTGGTCTCGAGATTTTCATTTCCCGGTTGACGTGGCAGTCATTGTTGTCATATCCTCATACCATCACCCTCTAAGTGTTCGAATGCGAAGAGTGCGAATTGGAACACTGGAAGTCTTGTATCTTCGAAGATTCCACCAATGAATGGCTAGGTAATTCTTCACTTGTAAACATACCTTACTTCCCCTTAGGAATCCATGATATCGAGCGAAAGAATACCTAACAGTCCTATAGTGGTTTGTGCTCGTGAACGGTCGGGTAACCTCTATTCAATAGCAAACTTAGCTTCCTAGTAGTAATTTTCTATCGAACCAAAGATTACCTAACTGTCCCCGAGTGGAAGCTTGTTTGTTTGCCTTGCTATCAATAGTCTTATTGATGTTATCTTTGTAGTATGCTTTCTGTTGCTGCCTCGTTAAAAACTTTGCCAGAAAACCCCAATTGGGACAAAAACTGAACGAAGGGAAAATGAGTGCAACACATACTTTCCGCTTGAATAATGTTCATCAGCAATAATATCTTTTTAGGCAACTTGTCTCCATTCTGGTTCTCCAACTCGTATGAACCTTTCCAGTGACAGCTGAAACCCGGTAGGAACCTTCCCACGTTGGTCCTAGCTTCCCCTCGTTGAGCTCCCGGGTATTTTGGGTTACTTTCCTTAGAACCAAGTCTCCTACTTTGAAATAACAGAAGTTGGATCTTCGATTGTAATATCGCTCCATTCTTTGATTTTGAGAAGCCATTCTTACTTGCGCCAAGTCCCTGTGTCCATCGAGTAATTCCAAGTTGATTAACATTGTTTCGTTGTTTGATTCTTTATTTGTCTGAGAGTATCTCAAAGTGGGTTCACCTACTTCTACCAGGATTAGGGCTTCAGCACCGTACACAAGGGAAAAAGGAGTTTCTCTTGTACTCAATTTTGTCGTTATTCGGTAGGCCTATAAAACTCCGGGCAGTTCCTCGGGCCATCTTCCCTTTGTTTCCAACCTTTTCTTGAGGTTTTGAATAATCACTTTGTTTGTCGACTCCACTTGCCGTTTGGGCTCGGATGATAAGGATAAGATATGATCCTCTTTATTTTCAAGTCTTCAAGGAACTTTGTAACTTCTGCACCGATAAACGATGTCCCATTGTCGCATGCTATCTCTTTTGGTATTTTGAACCTGCAAATTATATTTTCCACAGGAAATTGACCACTTCGCGTTCTCCGATCTTCTGTTAAGAACCTGCTTCCACCAATTTAGAAAAATAATCAGTCAAAATTACTAGAAACTTTACCTTTCAGGGAGTCGGTGGCAACGGTCTGACGATGTCCATCCAACGGCAATGGAGCTACAACTGAATTTAAGGGTTCTGTTGGTTGGATTACTAGTGGTGCGTAGCATTAGCGCATATTACATTTTCGTACGAAATATTTGGCGTCTTGTTCCTATTGAGGCCAGTAATATCCTGCCCGTACCAACTTTAGTACCAAGGAATCTGCCCCTAAGTGATTGCCGCATATCCCTTAGTGGATTTCTCTCATGAGATAATTAGTTTCTGACACTCTTAAGCACGCGGCCAACGGGCCTTGAATGATTCTCTATACAATTGGCCTTTCTTGAAGCTATAATGTACAGCTTTGGCGCGTAACGCCTATGATGCTTTGGGGTCGTCGGGCAACTTTCTGTGCTCGAGGTAGTTGATTATTTCATTTCTCCAGTCCCAGACCACACTAGTCAAATATACCTCATAGTAACCAACTGTATCCAGGACTGAGCTCATCAGTTGTACCACCGTTCCGGACTCCGATCCCTTTATTTTCGTGGATGATCCTAGGTTTGCTAATGCATCCGCTTCTGCATTATCATCCCTCAGGATATGAGTAATTGACCACTCCCGGAATCGTTCCAAAAGAGCATGGACCTTTACCACGTATTGTTGCATACATTCTTCTTTGGTATCAAAGATCCCGTAGACCTGATTTACCACTAGCTGTGAGTCACATTTGATTTTGATGAACTCGGAATCGAGTCCCCGGTACAATTCGAGCCCTGCAATCAAAGCTTCATACTCTATTAGGTAAAGGGATCGTTTTGATGGCTTGCCTTAAGGTTTCCCCCCGAAGGCGTGATTAAGACTATTTCGAGCCCGGACCCTTTTGCATTGGAAACTCTATCTGTAAATGAGGTCCAAACCCCCGATGTTGATTCCAACACCATTACTGCCTCCTTGGTTGCCAGAGGCAGTAGTCTCGGACTAAAATCGGCCACGAAGTCAGCCAAGACTTGTGACTTAATAGCAATCCTTGGTTTATATTCTATGTCAAATTCACTCATTTCGACGGCCCACTATGCCCGAGAGCTCGGGTTTATGGAATATTTCACAAAGGGAAAGTAGTTACCACAACTATCGGGTCATTGGACGTAGGGCCTCAGCTTCCGAGCGGCGACTACGAGAGCTAAGGCCAGTTTTTCCAAATATGGGTAGCGTGTTTCTGCTCCCGTTAAAATTTTTCTAACGTGATAAATAGGATATTGCGTACCTTCGTCCCCCCGGACTAAAATCGCACTTACCGCAACTTCTGAAACAACGAGGTAGACTAGCAATGTTTCACCTTCTTTCAGTTTTGAGAGCAATGGTGGCATAAGTACTTCTTCAAGTCCCTCAAAGCCTGTTGGCACTACGGTGTCCATTCATTATTATTTTTCTTTTTGATCTGTGCGAAGAAGTGATGACATTTTTCCGACGATTGGGAAATGAACCTACTCAAGGCTTATAACCTTCCTGTGATTCTTTGGACTTCTTTTACGTCTGACAATGATCCGAGATATTGTCTATAGCCTTGATTATATCAGTATTTACCTCAATTCCTCTTTGTGAGACCAAAAACCCTAGGAACTTACCAGAACGGACCCCGAACGAGCACTTCTCGAGGTTAAGTTTCATGTTATGCTTCCTTAGGATGTCGAATGTTTCTTGTAAATGCTTAAGGTGGTCACCTTCGTTCAAAGACTTAACGAGCATATCATCTACATAAACTTCCATGATTTTTCCTATTTTCTTTTCAATTATCTTATTTACGAGCCATTTATAAGTGGCTCCAGTGCTTTTCAACCCGAAAGGCATTACATTGTAACAATATGTACCGAAATTCGTTATAAACGACGTTTTTCCTCATCTTCCAAGTTCATCTTAATTTTGTTGTACCCAGAATAAGCATCAAGAAAACTCATTAACTCGTTCCCGGCCGTGGCATATTTGGCAGTGGGAACGAGTCTTTCGGGCACGCCTTATTAAGGTCTTTATAGTCTACACACATGCAAAATTTATTGTTCTTCTTAGGACCTACTACTACATTGGCTAGTCAGTTTTCATATCTTACCTCTCTGACCGAACCGATTTTAAGCATGCGGGTTACCTCTTCATTGACGAGTTTATTCCTGGCTTCGGCAATAAGGTGCTTCTTCTGTCATACCTGTGGTACGTTGGGATCCAAACTCAGCTCGTATACGGCTATTTATGTCTGGATACCTGTCATATACTCGTGCGACCATGCAAAACAATCAGCATTAAATTTAAGGAATTCAATAAAACCTGACCTGCGCTCGGGGTGCAGTCCTGTCCCCAAATGAAATTTTCTTTCTAGGAACTCTTTGAATAATTCCACTTGCTCCAGTTACTCTATCGTGGACTTCATTGCGCCCGTCTCTTCCGGAACTTGGAAATATCTCAGCACCTGATATTGTTCTAACGACTCTGCCCCTGGGCTAATTCCATCTAACTCGGGAGTAGGCGTCGGTTCCTGTAATTGCTATGTCGTGCGCGCCATCCCTTTGCTATAGTAAACTGAGATTGCATTCATCTCCCTCGCTGCCGGTTGGAAACTTAAACAATTGGTGATATGTTGAAGGTACGACTTTCATCTCATGTAACCATGTCCTTCCCAGGATGATGTTTTATCCCATATCACCATCTACTACTTCGAAGAGAGTTGTTTTCATTACTCCTTCAGCGTGCATGAGCAGCAAGATCTCTCCTCGAGTTGTCACGCTCGCAAGGTTGATATCCAATGAGGAGCTTTGTTGCCGGAATAATGCTTCCGGTGAGATTATCTTGTTCCAATACTCTCCATTGTATGATATTAGTTGAACTTCGTGGATCCACTAGAACACGCTTAATCTTAAAATCTAACACACTTAAAGAAATTACCAGTACGTCGTTGTGTGGTAACAATAATTCGCCTGCGTCCTCTTCCATGAAAATGATATCGTCTTCTCGGAGTCTTTTACTATGAGTTATTGATACTTTCATCTTCTTCGCTACCGAAAAGGTAACCCCGTTAATCTCATTCCCCTCTAAGATCATGTTGGTCGTCTGTCGTAGGGTTTTTCTCCTATTTTCGAAGCTTCTGCGTTGTCTCTGTTGCGTTCGTAATTGTTCTTAGCTCGATCACTCAAGAATTCTCGAAAGTGACCATTCTTCAATAGTGTCGCCATCTCTTCCTGGAGGTGTCGACAGTCCCTGTTCGGTGACCGTTCGACCGTTGAGCGTGATCAGGTATTCGCACCATAAGTTGGGATCCCGCTGGCTGGAATCGGACCTCATAGGTCTCGGGAATCGTGCTTCTTTAATGTTTCTCATGGCCGACATCATTCCCACTACACTGATGTTGAAGTTATATTCCAATAACTTGAAGTAATAAAGATCTCGAGACCTTGACGGTTCTTTATCTTGGAGTGATCTATTGTATCGACCACGATCGTTCCCTCTGTCAACGGTGAACCTGTTTGCTGCTCAGAAGTTTCTGCCACGGCCTTCAGTCCGGTCATAAGGCGAAAACCGACCCCTCGAAGTTCGTCTATCCGTGTCGTAGTCATCCTTTGACTTTTCTTTGCTCTTCTCTCGTCCTTTGGCCGATTATGTAGAACCAACCTGATCACCTTCGATCCTTATCTTTGACTCGTACCAGTTGTGAACATCTGCCCAAGTGGTTGCTTGAAACTCAGGTAGGCTCTCCTTCAGCTTCCAGGAAGCGTCTGAATTTCTTGGATTCAATCCTTTGGTGAATGCTTCAGCTGCTCATTTATCCGGGACAACCGGGAGCAACGTTCTTTCTTTCTGGAATCGGCTAAATTCTCGTAATAATTCAGATTCTTCCTGAGCAATCCTGAATATGTCGTCCTTCTGGACTTGCACTTTTCTGGCCCCGACATGAGTCTTAATTAAAGGTGTCTAACGGGCTGGGCTTACCCGGAACCGGACCGGCCCAAACCGGTTAAAACCGGAACCGGCCCGGCCCGGTATGTAGGGGGCCGGGTGGGGCTGGGTTGGAGGGGTAGAGGGGGTTGGTCCGTTTACTTTTTTTTCGGTTAACCGGACCGGTCAAACCCGGTTAAAGTGAACAGTACACTTTACCGGGTTAACCGGCCCGGTACAACGACCATATTTTTTTTAATTTTTTTACTTGTGGGGCCCTCTTAAAATTGGGGCAACGGTCACCTTTGCAGGGATCCGTTGCCCAACGGTCAAATTTGCAGAATAGCCATTTTTTGGGCCTTTTTTCTTTAAAAATTAACACTTTTTCAATTTACAAAATTAACCTTTTCTAAAACTATAAATATACTCCCCTCCCTCTTCTTCATTTCTTCACTCATCTCTTATTTCTCAATCTCAATTTCTCTCATTCTCTCATTCTCCAATCTTGAATTCATCTTCTAAATTTATTTGGCTTTTTTTTTTGGAATTTAATGTATCGTAAAAGTTATTTTATCATTCGGATTTTGAAATTTGAACAATTGAACTTCAAAATTGAAATACTTGACGTTTCTTCGTGGTAACATTGGAATTGCGTAATCATCAAGTGCTCAAGTTATTGCCGAATTTGGTGCACTCCCTCCAACTCTTTCTCTTTTTTACTATTTTATTTGCATATTCAATTTTTGCTTATACTTAAATTTTTACAATATGCTTAATGCTGCTAAAAGAGCGTGTAGAAAATTTTCTAGTAGGGGAAATAAAAAAAGAGGTAGTTCTTCATCATCTGGAGCGTGTAGTAATAGTAATACCCCATTTACACATGTTTCCGAAACATCGCCTAATGATAATATAGATTATGAACAATTACAAGAAGATTTTGGAATAGAAGATAATGAATTAGAAATGGAAAATGAGATACCAGTTACACCTAATAGTCCTAGAGCTGATAGTGTTGGAGTTTCTACAAGGGGTGGTGGTCGTGGTTCTAGTAGTAGACCACCTGTGGCTCCGACTACTAATCGTAGAAAAAGAAGTAAGGTTTGGAATTTTTTTGACATAATTGAAGGTACTGACAGAGTTAGATGCAAACTTTGTAAACTTGATTTTAAACATCTGACTGGAGGAAATTTAGGGGGGACTGGGACTCTTAGTAGACATATGAGAGTTGATCATCCCATAGAATGGGGCTCTGATGGTGATGGAAATCAAACAACTCTTAACCCTACTACTGGAGGACTTATAAAATATGATAAAATGAAGGATC
>ML391544.1:76641-90129 GCA_005239525.1 Nicotiana knightiana
AGGGCTGCTGGTTCATGCCTGGTTGGTGAAGGAGAAGACATAGTTTTTTATATAGATATAGCGCGCATATATACTATAGCGGTTTATATATGTGCGCTATACCTCCCGTCAATTTTAAGTTCAAATATAACGCGGTGAATAATCGCGCTATATATAAAATGATGCCCACTTATTTTTTTTTAATTTATTTATGTCTCTTGAGTCCAAAAAAATCACATTTAAATTGGGGACTCCTACATATGATCCTCCTAAGTTGAGATTAGGGGGGAAAAGAATGGTCAACAAGCATGCTCACATGCAAATGGACTAAACAAGAAAAAGATGGCGTGAAAAAAAGAAGTCAAATTCGCCAAGAAATTGCTCAGAAAGAAACAAACGGATAAAAGGCAATAAAGTAAGTAGCAAATAAAGAAAAGCAAAATGACAGCTAAAGTTACAGAACCCCTGCTCTCAACAGAAACCTATCATCTAATGACAACTAAAAAGATATGGGATTTGGTATGTGAAGCAATTTGACTTTAATGTTCTCTCCTAACTTTCTCCTGCCTACAAGTCAAAAGATGATTAGTAGTGAATCCATTATCCATGTATCAGTCATCAGATATTACTATAGGATTTCCACATGCCAAATGATTGATGGGTTTGTTGTATTTGGTTGAAACTAGTCACCTAAATAAGTGCGATTCTTTTTCCATTTACCTGCACCCAATATTATAACAAATAAATAAATCTAATATATTTGTGACTTTTATCACTTACTATTCTTAAATAATAGAAATGCATTATCACTTTAATTTGTGACTTAGGTTACTTGCTTTGGTGCAAATGCGACAAGGTATCCCAGGTAAATAGAAGACCGTCATATAATATTCCATGCATCCTAGCAGTAATTTTTGCTAATAACTGTTTTACTTGACATGACAAAAAAAATTTGAAAAAAAAAAAATGGTAGTGTCTCCAAATTCTGTTTAGGATCATTTGAGGAAATATTTTGACTTCTCTGATATTAAAAAGTAAAATAGAGAATAAACAGTACTTGGGCTAGCAAACGTGAATATTAGAAAACTTTTTCTAATATATTAATTTAATGTATTAAATTTTGAATTAAGTGAGCAACATCATGAGACAAGCCAAAAAGAAAATGCAGACCAGTAAAGCACTCGGTCACTGCCGTACAAATTAAATTGCAAATAACTTATGTTCCTTAGTTGATGAGACAATGGAGAAGAAGACATCAAGCAGCACAAGAAAAAAGGAAATAACTCGCACATTTTACTTTTGACAAAGGAAACATGCTGTTGTTCATAGCAACCTCCAAACTGAAGAAAAAACTGAAGAACGTTACATGTGAACTAGTAATACTTTTACTCATTCTCAATACAATCAACCAAGTAAATATAAAAACTGTAATTTGTTAATGGCATTGCTGCGCCACTGACTGTTGTCCACACTCCACAAGCTTTTACCTTGACTTCTTACTTCGCATTCCCATCCGTGATTTTGCATATCTGAACATTTCATTAAGGAAAAATGTAATGCAAAAGCAGAAAGAATTTAAAACAATAATGGGTTTAGAATTCAGAGAAAGCAAATAAATTATGGGACTTGGGAAAGGATACTCCAGTCGCATGCCCTCTCCAGAGGTGGAAGAATAAAGAACGGTCCCTTGAAGACGACCCAATGCCTCAGTTGAGCAGGCAGTGTCCTGGAAACATGGTTAGTAATATCAATTTCAGGTTTCACCTCCATTTATTCTTTGTGTATTTAGGTGAACTTGATATGCAGCGGATAACAATAACAAACCCAGTGTAATCTCACAAGTGAGGTCTTGGGAGGATAGTATGTACGCAGCCTTACCCCTACCTTGAGATTGTTTCCGATAGACCCTCAGCTCGGGGAAAGCGAAGTCACAGCATAGTTGAAAAGAAATACAATAACGGATAAACCACGAAAAGGAAACAGAAACCCGAAGCGGTACCAACAACAAAATTACAAGAAAACTGAAGCAACAGAACAACTGGTAATAACACAAATCTAAGTATAAAGAGTACGAGAGCGCTACACATACTTCGAGAAGACAATGATAAACTTGCGACTACCTGCTAGTCTTCTACCCTGGTTCTCGACCTCAATACTTTCCTATCTAGAGACATGTCCTTGGTATGTGTTCTATATGACTAAGGCATCTGGATATCTCCTCTTTACATGCCCGAACCATTTGTCTTACTTCCCGCAACTTGTCCACCACGGAAGCCACTCCGACCTTGTCCCGAATATCTTCATTCCTAATCCTATTTCTCTTAGTATACCCACACATCTATATCGGCATCCTCATTTCCCGCTACGATATGCAACAGATTACTGACCTTAATGTGGTAGGAGACGCTTCCCCACCAATCCCTTTTATTGGGACGGGAGGGGTTGTGTGGGGTGTTGGGATGGGTTGGCTCGGAAGATTGGTTTAGGGAAATATACATCATCTATGAAGTGAGATTTTGAATATATGCCATAGGTGACATTATGAGAAAGCTTAAAAGGTAAAGATAACACAATGAGATATCCATGTATAGCTAAAAATATATCTATATGACTGCTATATGCATTTAAAGAGTAACTCTCCTTCCAACTGGTTATGACTTCAACATATTGTAAAAAATCATTATCAATTCTTCAATTCAGAAAAACACATATAGATGTATGATTATCTAGGGGTGATAGGTAATACTTGTACAGCTCGCACAACTTTGTGCCACAGTTAAAGATTATTTACCTTTCTCAAAAAAAAATGTACGAATATCTAGGGGAACATAGGAAGGCTTTTTTCGAAAAGCAGAGCTCAGGCCTTAGGGTGAAGATGCTACAAAAGCCAAATTAAGGTTCTTTAAAACAAAGTAAAATCAAAATTAAGGCATTAAAGCTGCAAAACATGTTGGAGGCACTGCTAAATAATGCCTTTATAAGGCAATATTTGCTGCAGAGAATAAGCTAGAGAAAGCAGTAAAGAGTTATGCATGAGAACAATTATAGTACACCATGTTGCTTTATTTAAGATGCTTCCGAGTCACATCAATTATGGAACACCTATCCCAAAATATGGGATAGTACCAACTAGGTGGTTACCTAATTTATATCTGAAACAATGTGCAATGCCTCTTCAATAAGGGCCCCAATTTTACATTTTGTTGATTGAAAGAATAACTGCTATCCATCGAGTAAATATGGGTTTGTTAAAGTGATTCGTGCAGTTGGTGGTCCCATTGAGAGTTGAGGGTCCTTACACTGCATGAGTGTTAGCTCATGTTAACTTTTAGAAACGAGAGACAACAGAAATGAGAATAGTGGTGGCAATTATAAGAGGAAGCCCAAAAGCAAAGATGCCATACAACGGTATCTAGGGCAGCGCATAATAAGGTAAATACCGAACTACCGTACTGAAATCGAAAATTTTGGTATATGGTATTCGGTATTTGGTTTAAATTTTTAAAATAATTTGGTATTAAGTATGGTATTTGATATTTAAAAAAATAATACCGATACCGTACCGAAATATATACTAAATTACACATTATACATATTATTGATTAACATAAGCCGATGTACTTCTATAAGAAAATGGAGGAACAAGGTAGGATGCAGGTTCTGATTCTTACTCTCTAGGTTGCTAAGCAGTTTAACGTAATGTTCCAACGGTTTTCGGGTGCTTATTGCTCCCTTATTCTTCTATTGTTGTTGCATATGTTGGATTAGTCCTTGTTGTATTCTCTAATTTCAACAATTAACTCTAAGCAAGTAACATGATAATTTCAATGATCAAATGTATTCTTTTATGTACCCTTTTTTCTCTTAGTTGATACTTGATACTTTTGGACAAAGATTTTGTCGATAGTCAGGTGAGCTTAGAACGTTTTTATTGAGTACTTTAATTAAAAATATTACAGTCTATGGCTCTATGCACTAGTTAATATTCAAGCCGAATAAACCGAAATTACCGGACCGAGTAAACCGAAACCAAAAGGAGAAAGGACGAACCATACAGAATGTAATTAGGTACAGTATTGGTATAACATTTTAAGAAACTGAATACCAAAAACACCGAACAGAAATGAATAAATCTCAAAATGTACCAACCGATGAACGCCCCTAACGATATCTCACACGACGCCGGTAATTATCATAAGGGTGTCAGAATGGATGGCTGACACCCTTGCAATTAACCTCTTAGTTCAGCCTTCCTATTGATTCCTAAGAGAGAAAGTTTCAAGTACATTGGGTCTGTTATACAAGGGAATGGGGAGATCGACAAGGATGTCACACATTGTATTGGGGAGGGATGGAAGAAATGGAGGCTTGCTTCCGGTGTTCTTTGTGATAAGAATGTGCCGCCAAAACTTAAAGGTAAGTTCTATAGAGCGGTGGTCAAACGGACTATATTATATGGGGCGGAGTGTTGGTCAGTCAAGAACTCCCGTGTACATAAGATGAAGGTGGCTGAGATGAGGATGTTGAGATGGATGTGCGGGCATACCAGATTCGATAGAATTAGAAATAAAGTAATCTGGGACAAGGTTGGCGAAGGATAAGATGCGGGAGGGGAGACTTAGATGGTTCGGGCAGGTTAAAAGGAGAGGCACTGATGCTCCGGTGAGGAAGTGTGAGAGGCTGGCGTTGGAGGGCCAACGGAGAGGTAGAGGCAGGCCGAAGAAGTATTGTAGTGAGGTGATTAGGCGAAACATGGTGTAGCTTCAGCTGACTGAGGACATGACCATGAATAGGAAGTTGTGGAGGTTGAGAATAAAGGTAGAGGGCTAGGTAGCTGAGTGTTGTCCTTGTTTGTCACAGTAGCTTTGATACATCTCTTAGTGTCCTTCGGGTTCTTCTTTTTATCTCTAGATTGCTGTTATTTCTTATTGCTGCCTTGTTTCGGTTTTCCGTTTGCATTACTTAGTGTTAGTTTTGTCTTTTTGCTTTGGTTATCAGATTGGTTTGCTTGTTATTGCCCCTTCCCTTTTCCCTCCTTGAGCCGAGGGTCTACCAGAAACAGCCTCTCTGCCTTTTAAAGGCAAGGGTAAGGTCTGCATACACTCTATCCTTCCCAGACCCCACTTGTGGGACTACACTGGATTTGTTATTGTTGTTGTTGTTCAACCTTCCTATAAACCTAGAAACGCCAAATCTTAACTTCAGGAGCATGAGCAACAAACGAGGCAGTTGCTAGGATTTAAGCATCAGTCTTAAGACATTAAGATTCGTGATCCTAGAGCCAAGTGCGGCACTGATAAATACATTTCGCTAAGAACAACAAGACGTCTTAAGATCCCACACCCAGTGAAGCTCTTTGACAACAGTTCTCTTCCATCGTTGTGCCGATGTGAGGTAGTTCTTTTCCGACGTTGCTATTTCATAAAGAAAAGGTGCCCATATATGTATTACATGTGAATATGTAGATAAAAGTTGACATTCTACTCCTAAGTTACCGAGCTTGCAGCAGTATATTTCTTAACTCACGCATAAAGCCAGTCTAGCCAAATAAAAATAAAAAATAGAGAAAATAAGAAAAGAATTACCAGAATAATCAAAGAGGTGAACCTAAGATGGCAAAACAGCAAAATAGAGATGAAAACAGGCGAAACAGTACTGTTTAGCGAAACCCCAATCCTACTAACAATGTCAAAGTGCACATTATCAAGCCAGTGCGCTAACCACAGTAAAACTGAATTACCAGTTGCAAGCACTAACTTTTTATCGACAAATTTATCAATATAAAAGAACGGTAACTCTTGGATGTTCTGCATTTAAACGATTACTTGAATGAAAATGCTACGGATAAATAATGTGCTTACTGTTTTCTTGAAGAATTTAATTAGAAGATGCATCTGAACTTCCTTATTAAGATTGCTGAGACAACAGGATAAAACATGTAGTATTTCCTCGTTAACTGGCTAAGGATTTAGCTATATTAAATTGGGGGCAATAAATCTACAGGGAAGAAAGAAAAAGTTGTTGGTAAAGGGATAAAGATGCACATAGAAAAAGACAAAGGACACGCAAAAGATGTGTGGGAATAGGTTGAGCAACTGCCACTGCAAAGATGAGTAATAACCTTACCTGAAAGTCGACAAAAGCAACAGGAGCTCCATATGTGCCCTGCATCTTCAACTTTAAAAACCCCTGACATCTAACGAAAGAAAGCACAGTAACCATCCAGTATACCAAATACTTCAGAGGTTAGAACTAAAGGGAAACTTGTCAAAACCTTGAAAATACTTGAATCAGCTCTTGCTCATTACAACTTTGGCCCAGATTAGCAACGAAGATTGTTGGACATGGATCAGCCGCCTGTGGAACTTAAGGTCATGAACGATCATCAAATTAACAAAAAAGGAGCTTTGGACTCGGAATAAAGCGAGAATTCAAGACTAAGATGGCAGCACCGCCACTAGTTTACAGAAGTAGCTCAAGATCTGTTTAAGAGTATGGTCCTTGTATGTGACATGAGTGTACATTTGAAGCACCAAGTTGAGTCTTCAGAAAAGAAATAAACTTAACTTCAAATATCCTAGTTGTTGGCCAAGAAGCAATCTCATAGAGGATTTGCACTTATTGTTTTTGCTCATATGGCTTCAAAAAGGAGAATATTATTTAAAATGATTTAGACCTTTGATGCACTTCCAAATGTTAACTCCCTTAAGCAAATTGACCATGCTTTGCATTCACCAGAGCAATTCCACAAAATAAATCTAACAGAGTTGGAAAACATATAATCTACAAAGCTGCAATATTTTGCACTTGCAACAGAAACTATGGAGAGTTGTAGAAAGTGATTTGATCTTAATGTTATGATGCACCTTATGACATGGAAAATTATTTGAAAGCATGACTAAAACCTAGACATTACAGGCTCATACATTAACTAATGATACAACACCCCAGTTTACACATGTTGATTATTTTATCTATCACAAGATTCAACAAGGACTTGAGGTACATGCTTGATGAGTGACTAAACAGAGCCGTAAAAGAAATTAAGAATTCAAAGGAATACGACTAAAAATTGGCAAAATACTTTCCAAATAAAAGCTGAAATTATAGATCAAACCTGTAACAGAACAACCAACCAAATTACCATCGACATTCAGAAGAACAAATGATTTTCCATGTATCAGACACCTTACCGTTTTAGAAGCAGCTCGATTCACAACTCTATCACCAAACTTTCCCTTACTGAATCACCAAACAAAAAGAAAAATATAATTTAGAATAGAAGTAATCCACAAGATCAATACATTACTAAGATCCAATACCCTAATTCAGGGAACATGGAATAGAGAAACTATTTCTATTTGGTGCTCGACTTTCAGCTAGAAGTACAAGTACTTGGAGCATTCCAGTCAGAAGGAATCACTTGGAGTAACAAAAATGTGCTTAGGTAGTGCAGATGACCTTTGTGTAGGTGGATAACCAATCGTGTTGTAAGCAGAATTACCCATTCCAGGCATGTGAACGCTGCCAACACCTGCTAGTGCCCAAGCGTGCAAAACATGTGCGAAGTGAGCATTTAGATAAAGTGTTTTGCAGTGACTGACGAGCAGTTAATCCTTAAATGACATCAAATTAGTTAAATGTGACAGGCTAAAAAACATCGCACAAGCAAATTGGTTCATATCTAAATGACATGATGGCCAACAGACTCTCAGTTTTATATGCATGTATCCTACTAATCCAAAGGAAGAGACTGTAATATGCTATAGAGGCAGATTTATACCACAACCACTGTCTCTGGAAATAGCAGCAGAACCTTTAATCCTCTTCTCTGATACAGACCTCCCATCATCTGTGGTTTAATCAAACGAATTTGTGGCTTGAGGAAAAGTAATTCCAGTAATTTAACAGCTGAAAGAAATCTATTCCTAACAGACCTGTCCGTAACCTCTTAGACCTTGAATTTGATTTAGCAAGCTCAATGTACAATTTGGACTCCTTCTCAAAGTCAAAAACCATTCCCTGGACACATATTTAGAAGCAAAGCATGTTAGACTCTTTTTTTGAGAATGCCTTCCTAACATCATTATCTACTTTGTTTATTCATGACCAAATACTCAATCGGATGTGAATGAAGGAAGAGATTTGTGCCTATTTATTTAATGTCTAATCCAAAATGGTCTATAAAAGGTAACAGAACTATGCACTACTCTCATTCTTTTCAGTTGTTCTCCATGTTCCAGGCAAGTTCAAGTTACACGTCTAACAGAAGAGAGAACTAGTTCTCTAAAACATAGAACATACAGGTCAAGTGAAAAATAAGATGACATTAGATGTGACCCCTCTCAGACTAAGCTTCATTCAATTTTGAGATCAGAGGCAAAGGTTCCATCTACAATATTTTCAAGCATTCTCCATTCTTGTTTGGATTTTCCTCAGCCAAGGATCCCATTATTGCTAAACCTCATTCTAAGAAGCAAAAAATTAGAGTCATCATCTTAAGCATGTGTTTATCTTTTGTATAAAGTAATACGCACTCCTGATTAGATCCCTCACCCTTCTTTGGTATGATGTCCAAATGTAATATCTTCTTTTTTCTTTATTAAGGTGGTGTTCGGGCCAACTTGGGCACACCTCGACTAGTCCCACCAACATAGGGTACCAGGTAAATCTGTTGTTACCTGCTCACCAAGGATGGAGCAATATGGGAAGAAACCACCTAATTTTTTGCCTCCGCTAAATTTTGAACCTGGGAAATCACCTAATGTCTGGTACTCCAGAGTGTGGAGGGTTACTTACATTAAAGAAAAGAAAAAAAAAATAACTAATGGCCGTACATGGACACCCAATAATCCAGAACATGGACATTGGACTAGGAAGTAAGTAAATCATTTATTCAACAATTCACAGAATTAAAAGTTATCAGATATTGGCCTTACATTTAGTTCATACATTGCCATAAGTGCTGAATTCTGATCTGTAAAGACTGCAAAAGCAAATGGCTGACAGGAACACAAACAATGTGTCAGACATCCTTAGCAAAACAGATACGTCATACTCACATGATATGAGAAGAGCAAAGCTGATACTGAAACTAACTGAAAGAAGTTAAAACCTTAGATCCCAATACGCAGTAAATTTAACAAAATACCTGTGAATTACTTGAAATTTGGCTACGGAGATGGGAAGATTCATATCCTGGGAATTCACGAAAAAGGTTGTAAATTTCACGAGGCTTGACATCTTCAGGGAGTCCAGCAACAAAGAGAGTTCGAACATCGTCGTACGAATGCGGAGGATAAATAGGAGAGGGTGCATATGTGGGGATGGGTGGTTGGTGAGGGTGGTGGTATTGAGGAAGAGGTAGTGGCTGGGCCACCACCGGCGGCGGCGGCGCGTGAAATGTGGTGCCGGGTGGCGGAGGAGGGGCTGGTGGTGGTGGAGCTTGATAATAGGGGTACTGATAATAGGGGGCTATTTCGTCCATTGGAGACACTACGAGGACTAGTCAGTGCGTCGGATTTTTTTCCCTTTAGTTTTAAGTTTTTGCTCCGTGCTGCCGTACTACTGTGTTTAGTCTGGAGATAATTTTCCACTTTTAATCCCTCAATTTTATGCTGTTTCTGTTTTTAGCCCCAACTTTTCGTTGTTAGCAATTTCTCGTCCCGTGGTTTAAATAACTACCTCGTTAAATATTGGTACTTTTCTTTTAATTTGTTCGAAAATGTTAAATTCACTTTCCGTTCTTATGTAGAGTATGTCTTTTGTATTGTTGCAAGATGTTACTATTATTAGTATCGGTGTGATTAGTACTAGTATTAAATAACTACCTCGTCCTAAATATTGGTACTGTTTCTGTTTCTAATGGAAACAATTTGAATTGTGTTATAAATAAAATTGTATTTAAGGTAAATGTTTATATTTAGAGAGAATTTAGGGTTTGTTATTTGGTGGCTAAGTTATTTTTTTCTATAAATAGAGGGGTTCTATTTCATTGTAATTCATCTCAATCATAAGAATTCTCTTTCTACTTTTCTCTGCAATACCCTTCTTTTTCTTATATTGTTTTATAACACGTTATTAGCACGAGACTCCAACCAATTGAGTAGAGGCTCTGGGATACGTGTATGGTATACGTGTATGGTGCTCAACTTATACGTAATATTGAGCATAATAATTGTCAATTGTTCTATGAACTTCCCTCGGGAATAAATTCTGAATTTAAGGTAAGTATTTTTACCTATTTTTCTCTTTATTCTTGAAATTCTATAATTTGATTTTAAATACAGGTAAAGACAATAAATTTTGATTATAATTCTAATAGAGGTTGTAAGAAATTATAACCACCCGAAGTGGTAAAATTTCGATGTCTTGTCATGATCAAATTCATGTATAATTGTGAGCACAAAAAGTGGAAACACGTCCCATTGTATTTGCTTCATTCTCATTACCTTAAGAGAATGTAATAGCAATATATGATAAGTCTGAAAGAAGACAAAATTATTACCGTGAAGGTATAAATGGATGTGGATATGACAATAGACGAAATTATAGTTGTCATCATTATGGTAATGAGAACAATAAGGATTCTCAAAATAATACTTCACTTTGTGAAAGTATGTGTGTCATCGATTTGACATGAGATTTTGTAAAGCACACATAGTTGATTATGGTCCATTCATAATGTGAATGTGACAACATGTAATTTATGAATACATATTCATTCTTGAAAGAATATGAACGTGCTAGTGGTAATGAATATACCGCACTCACCTCTAGAAACAGATTTGAGATGAAATACGAAAATAATTTCATTATTATGGCATGAATGGTCATTGATCACGTACCTATTGTGATTAGCCAAAACATTATGGCAATGTGATTATTACATGGCAAAAGTAATAGAAGCAACATTCTTGCCTATAATGATTTTGACCATGATCATAATGGTATAACTTTCTCCTTCAAATGTATATTCACCATATGGATGTTGATGAATATGTGGTAGTACAAAATTAATTGAAAGATCTAGAAAAGCCAATTATACCATTTTGGAGAAATAAAATTGATTATCAATAAGTTGTTATGTCGTAGTAAGTCTCAAAAAAACTTGTTTAGTTTCTAAAGTATTCGCGAGAGCGGTTGGTTATATTGAGACTATAAATAAAGGAAAGATTTAATATCTTCTATTACTACAACTTATAGCGGGGTAATATGTATGTGAAAATACGCTTTATTCTCCAGTTTGTATTACATAAATAAAAGAATGTCACAGTAAAATAGAAGTTTATTGGTATAAAAACTCATATCATAATAAACTTGAAATTTATTGATAATTGCACATGTCATAATGTAAACCTGAAATTTATCAATATTGATAATTTATCCAGTTGGCATAATTGATTTAGCCATATTAGTTTAAGTATGATGTGCAAAAATAAAAGAGAATTCATATGGATAAATATTAAAGAACTAGAAAGTTCTGTACGAATTCTCTTATGTTACATGTTCTCATTAATTAATAGACCAACTAAAATTGGGATTGAATCCCATGAATGCTAGAAATATCAAAGGTGAATATGAGCTCATTCACCTGTCATGTATACCAAATAAGATGCATCTGTGAGATGGTTACATGTGCGATTATTATTAACCGACAACTTGGTGTTTGCGTGATAACTTTCTTAATAATTTAATTTAGAGCATAATTTTCAGATTTACTATTCAAGACAGTTCATCTTGATAAGTTGGTTTACAACATAGTTGATTTAGCAAAATAATTTATTGAGTGCCTCCACTTAATAGTTAAATTATTGCTTATGAGAACAAAGTTATCAATATCAATTTGATATAGGTTATATACGAAAGTATATTACATTCTCCCCTTAAGTGATTCATGGTTAGGAGACAAATAAATTTATCTTATTATTATTATTGATGTACGATGTATATTCTGATTAACACCATAATGCACAAAGATGGATTTTCAAAGTTGAGGAAGCAAGTTAATTTTTCTAACATGAGGGGGAGACAGGATAAACAGTTGAGAAAAAGTTATGTGGAATGAATTATCATTTGTACATCTATATCCTCGAAGATAATATGAACTTGAAGTTCATAGAAAGATAATTCAGCAAAGCATGCCATACGCATTTTTTGACCCAAAGAAAATAACTATATTCTCACTGCAGCTCATATTAGAATAAGTCCTAGAAGGACAAAGTCTATGGTAAGTGTATAGACAACTCGGCTTCAAATAAAATTTCTGATAAATAAGATGAGAAACTGATCAAAATGATCATAAAAGGGAGGCAAGTGATCTAGAAGATCACATGATATAACACTTCATAAAATCTCATGAGAGTGGTTGGAACAGATATAAAATGTTCATAAATTACATCTATGATAACGCTATATATATATATATATATATATATATATATATATATATATATATATATGAGGATCTTAAATTTGGAGAACCAATTCAAACAGAGTTGCTTTTATACGAAAGACATGTAGTTTTGGACATGCAGTTCAAACACTTGAAAGTATAAAGTCAGTGGTGTTTGTAATCATTTTTATCTATCTTATATATGTATAGCATGACATAAAACTTGTTATGCATCTAAAGTCTATTTATATAGCTTATACGACAATCCCCGAAGGATTTAGATCGCTTAAAGCATATATAATCTTGGTCCTGAAGTACCACATTCTAAGTGCAATTTGTGCACATATGTATCTTGATATAACTATAGTATGATAGGGATAATCTCTATGGAGATACTGGAATGTCATTCCACAATATTATATGAAGACATTATATATCTTCAAGAATGATTATTTCAAGGTGCAACATATTCATTGGAGTTAATATGGATAATTTATTCACCAAATCCCTACCAACGTCAACATTCAAGAAACTAGTGTACAAGATTGGCATGCGAAGATTCAAGGATGTGAATTGATACTCTCATCAGGGAGAGTTACTACGTGTCGTACTCTTTTTTCCTTTCAATGTTTTGTCCCACTGAGTTTTCCTTGCAAGATTTTTAACGAGACAATCAAAAGACGTATTTCTAAACATGTGTACCTCTTTTCCTTCTTTAGATTTTTTTCCACTGGATTTTATTTTACTTAAGATTTTAACGGGGCACATTATCAGTTGAATAGACATTCAAGGGGGAGTGCTATAAACAAAATTGTATTTAAGGTGAATGTCTATATTTAGAGAAATTTAGGGTTTGTTACTTGATGACTAAGTTATTTTTCCTCTATAAATATAGGGGTTCTATTTCATCGTAATTCATCCCAATCAATAAGAATTCTCTCTCTACTTTTCTCTGCAATACTCTTCTTCTCCTTATATTATTTTATAACAAATTGACTAATTATAAATATATAGATTCTATGACGTCTCAAATTAAATTACGAGAAAACTTTGTTATAGCCCTATTTTGTTATTTGTTCATTGATGCGAGACTAAATTGCATAGTTTAACATGTG